>JACYXH010000448.1:357500-510000 GCA_026745465.1 Lota lota
GAAGAACCAGGAGGAGCGGTGGCGTTATGTGGGCCACCAGTTAAAAAAAATAGAAGCGGGAGCTACTAAGGACAGGAGTGGACGCATGGAAGCGGCAGCCCCAGTCTCAGCAGCTCCAACAGCAGACCCAGCGGTGATGGTCCGGGAGGCGGCGGCGGTTCATGCGATGACCCCAGCGGCAGTGGATGCGGGTCCTGGAGGAGCAGCGCAGCATCCAGGTTACGCCGAAGTGGTGGCAGAGCCAGGTCCACCAAGGATCCAGCAGGGCCAGCTGTCTGGCTGGAGAGGCCCTAAAATGCAGCGCTTCTTGGAAGAAGAGAACATTGAACACTTTCTGACGGCATTTGAACGCATGGCTACAGTGAGCCAGTGTCCCATAGCAGAGTGGGCAGTCTACTTGGTCCCTCTTTTAACGGGAAAAGCTAGAGCGGCCTACATAGCCATGGACATGGAGGACACATTATGCTATCAGAAAGTCAAAGCAGCCATTTTGGCTAAGTATGAAATTCACAGTGAGACCTATAGACTGAAGTTCCAAGCAATGGAGGTCTTACCAGAAGAGACCCCCAGAGAGCTTTTCACAAGGCTAAATGAGCTCTATGAGAAGTGGGTTTCTCCAAAGACTCACACAAAGGAGCAGATCAGGGAGAAGATCGTCTTGGAGCAGTTGCTCCGGATGGTCAACACGGATATTCAGCTGTGGATCCGGGAACATAGCCCCAGCACAGCTCAAGAGGCAGTACTCCTCGCTGACTCCTTCATCACAGCGCGTCGACACTTCAGATCCTACCAGATGGGAGGGGATCAACCACCAAGCTCATCTCCATGGGGTAGGTCTGAGGGTGGTCGGGCGAGTGGTCAAGGCAGGCAGTATGTGAATTATCCCAGTAACCCAGTTAGATCAGGTGGTCATCCCAGAGATGTTGGTCCCATAATCAATCCACGCAATCAATTAACACCCAGTTATAGCCCTAGACCAGCAAAAGAACCCCTAGTGTGTTATCACTGTGGCCAGCCTGGGCACATTAAGCCTAAGTGTCCCCTGATAAAGCCTAAAAGCACATATGTGTGTGGTATAGGTAGGCAGGAGAGGCAGGGTCCAGAGCACCAGTGGGAGTCATTGGTTTGGGTGGGAATCAGGGGGAAAAGGGTGCAGGCTATGATTGACACAGGGAGCAATCAGACATTAGTCAAAGCACACCTAATTCCCAAATCGGAAATATAAGGCGCGAACACACAGTGATCACACGTTGCGTCCATGGTCACAATAAAACATATCCTACAGCAGACATTTACCTGGAGATTGAGGGACAAGAGTACCTGGTTACTGTTGGGGTGCTGGAGGACTTGCAATACCCCGTGGTATTGGGGAAAGACATGCCAGGGCTAGTACAACTTTTAAATATAGAGAAAGCATGTCACATGGTGGTTACTCGGGCACAGGCACAGGCACAAAGGGACAGTACGTGGGATGAGTTGCCATTTTCTCACCCCACTAAACAAGTAAAGACAAGGAGCCAGAGAAGGAGGGACAGGTTTCAAGGGAACCCAGCGCACGAGACAGTTCCCATACCTTCACTGGAGAATAGCGAGCAGGTCACAATCCCAGCAGACATCAGGGAATTGCAGAGAGCCGATGTCACCCTTACTTCCTTCTACAAGGACTTGTTAGAGGATGGTGGTGGTAATGCGGAAGGGCCCAAGTTTAGGCTTAGGCAAGGCCTACTGTACCGCCATGGGGAAGAGGGGGAGCAGCTGGTTGTGCCAAGGGATCTCAGGGAAAAGGTGCTAGAGTTAGGGCACTCTAATCCATGGGCAGGTCACCTAGGCCAGAACAAATCATGGGAAAGGGTTGCAGGGAGGTTTTATTGGCCAAACATGTATGTTCAGCTGATACAGTACTGCAAGTCCTGTCCCCAGTGTCAGCTGACAGCACCGCGAAAGAAGGGTAACAGGGCACCATTAATACCTTTACCCATTATATATGTACCATTTAACAGAATAGCAATGGACATTGTGGGGCCTCTAGAGCGTAGTCATAGAGGAAACCGCTACATTTTGGTTATCTCTGACTATGCTACCAGGTATCCCGAGGCATTTCCACTTAGGAATGTGAAGGCCAGGCAGGTAGCTAATGCGCTTCTCCAGCTGTTAACCAGGTTAGGGATCCCGAGGGAGGTACTGACAGACCAGGGCACAAACTTTACCTCAAAGTTGCTCAGGCAGGTCTACCAGTATTTAGGGATCAAGGCTATTAAGACCACGCCTTACCACCCTCAGACAGACGGGCTTGTGGAGCGCCTCAACCAGACCCTGAAGTCTATGCTGCGAACGTTTGTGTTGGACACAGGTGCAGACTGGGACGAGTGGCTACCATACCTGCTGTTTGCTTACCGTGAGGTTCCTCAGTCATCCACTGGCTTCTCACCTTTCGAGTTGCTCTACGGGAGGAAGGTGAGAGGTCCACTGGATGTGCTGAAGGAGGCCTGGGAAGGAGACCAGCCAGAAAAGCAGGTGAACATTTTGTCCTACATTTAAAAAATGAGGGACAGGATGGAGACATTGACAGAGGAAGTGCAGCAAAATCTCAAAGCTGCACAAGCCACCCAGAAAAGGTGGTATGACAAGTCTTCGAGAGAACGTTCTTTCAAGCCGGGGCAGCAGGTTCTCCTGTTGTTGCCGACATGTGAGAGCAGTCTATTGGCCAAGTGGCAGGGACCATGTGTGGTTCGCCAAAAGACTGGGCCGGTGACGTACGAGGTCATCATGCCAGAGAGGAGGAAGCAGATGCAGACGTTCCACATCAACCTGCTGAGGAGTTGGTTGGGCAGCAGCGCTGGCCGGATGCTGGGGTGGCTAGCCGCAGATGGTTGCCCATGGCGGTTGCTGAGCTGCCTCCGCCAGGATCCACCGTGCCGTTGGGGAAAGGGATGGTGTTGGGAGAAGGCTGTCCGTTGTCGCTGCTGGGCCCAAAGCGCCCCTGGACAGCCTTCCTGTGTCCAACGCGGTCTGGAGAGGCCCCACATTGGGCGCCAGTGTAGCAATGTCCACGACTACACGCCACCTAGGTGGCTTTTCTCACTCCACCTAGGTGACTTTCCTCGGGCTCCTCCAAACGAATGGACACAGGGTGGTGATGTTGAAAACTGGTTTATTGTTAAGGTTGCATAGAATGAAGCATGCAGATGGTGCTCCATGCTGTCATGTCGGATAGCTCTCTCTGAGTGTGTGTGGTGGTGGCTGGCTTAACCTGTGCACACTGATTGCTCAATGTGCAACAGGTGTGCAGCCCCACCCAGCCCCAGAGTCCAATCAGTCTGACTCGGGCCAGGTGAGGCTGCTTAAACCAGCCACCATCCACACACACTCCCACAATGTCCGATCAGTCTAAAAATATATACGGGACAAAAAGTAGACATTCTAGGGTCAGCTAAAGGTGAACATAAAGGAATGGTCAAAGAGTTACCAGTTGTAGTTGTAGCAGGGTCAGGGCCAAACCTGCTTGGGCGAGGGTGGATCACCAAGTTGGATGTGGACTTGCGTACAATGAATAAGATAATGGACAGCAAAGATGCTTTGCAGGAAGTGTTAAAGAAACATGAGCAGGTGTTAAAGGATATGCTTGGCACATTAAAAGGAGCCACAGCAAAGATACATGTAGCCAGTGATGCTACACCCCGCTTCTTCAAACCGAGGTCAGTGCCTTTTTCAATGAAAACTAAGGTAGAGGCTGAGTTAGATCGTCTCTTGAAGGACAAGATCATAGAACCAGTGAAGTTCTTAGACTGGGCAGCACCAATAGTCCTAGTGTTAAAACCGGACAATACAGTGAGATTGTGTGGTGACTATGAAGTGACTGTAAATAGAGTGTCATCACTAGAACAGTACCCCATTCTTAAAATGGAGGACATGTTCACGTCCCTAGCAGGGGGAGAAAAATTCAGTAAACTGGATATGAGTCATGCTTAGCAACAGATAAGGCTAGATGAAGACTCAAAGTAATACGTCACAGAGAACACGCACAAGGGACTGTTCACCTATGCAAGGTTACCCTTCGGAGTCAGCTCCAGTCCTGCAATCTTCCAGAGCTCTATGGAAGGGATTTCCCAGTGTACAGTCTATCTCGACGACATCCTTCTGACAGGAACTGATGATCAGGACCACATCCGTACACTGGACAGAGTGTTACAACGGCTGGAGGAGGCGGGGCTACGATTGAAACGGAGTAAGTGCAACTTCATGGAGAAGGAAGTTACATTCCTAAGACACAGGGTGGACGCTACTGGGCTGCATCCAGTGCCAGAGAAAGTGAAGGCGGTCCAGGATGCACCAGTGCCTACTACAGTCACGGAATTTAAAGCATATCTGGGACTGTTAAACTACTACCATAGGTTCCTACCGAATTTGTCTACACTATTGGCTCCTCTGCACCAGCTGCTTAGGAAGGACGAGCCATGGTGTTGGGGGTCGGAGCAGAAATGGGCCTTCAACCAGTCAAAAGAAATGTTACAGTCGAGCAGAGTGTTGGTACATTATGATGAAGGGAAAGTACTGATAGTATCCTGTGATGCCTCGCCCTACGGGTTGGGAGCGGTATTGTCTCACCGTATGCCAGATGGGGCTGAGAAACACTCTCACCTGCTGAAAAGAACTATTCACAACTTGATAAGGAGGGGTTAGCCATCACATTTGGCGTGAATAAGTTTCATAAATACTTATATGGGAGGACGTTTGAAATCTGTACTGACCATAAGCCTCTTATCAGTTTGTTGAATGAAATGAAAGCAGTTCCACAAATGGCATCTCCCAGAATAATGAGATGGGCAGTAACATTACGAGCATATGAGTATGTCATTACTTACAGAGCAGGCAAGGACAATGGTAATGCCGATGCTCTCAGTCAAAGATCTTCCACCAGACGTGGAATTCTGTCAGTGACGAGTTTTGTTTATGATCCCCTCGGATTTCTTGCACCAGTGGTGTTGCCTGCTAAAATCATTTTACAGGATCTTTTGTAGAATTTTTTTTGGATGGGATGACATGTGGCATCAGTGGACTAAATGGTTGAAGGACTTGGATGTGTTGTCTAAGTTTAAGGTTGAGAGGTGCGTTAAACGAAGCCCAGCTTCATCATTTTTCGGATGCTAGTGAAGCAGGATATGGAACAGTCACTTACCTAAGGAGGCAGAACGACAGAGGGAACGTCCATCTTGCATTCCTGACGGGTAAGGCCAGAGTTACGCCTTTGAAGACGATCACGATTCCTCGTCTAGAGCTGACTGCAGCTGTCCTTGCTGTTCGTGTTGACCTGATGCTGAAGAGCGAATGAAGGCTCCAGTTGCAAGAGTCAGACTTTTGGACTGATAGCACGTCGGTGCTGAGGTACATAAAAATGAGGACAAACGTTTCCATACCTTTGTGGCTAACAGGGCACAACAATCAAGGAAGCCACCAAAACATCTCAATGGCGACATGTTGGATCAAAGGAAAACCCAGCAGGTGATGCATCCAGAGGAGTGAGGGTTGGAGATTTCATGCAGAGTCGTAGGTGGATTGGTGGTCCAGAGTTTTTGCATGGACCAGAAGAGGACTGGCCGGCAAATGTTGTGAAAACTGCAATAGGAGCAGATGACTTGGAGGTCAAGCAGGAAGCCATAGTGAATGTTGTTAAGGTGGATGATTCACCTGATGCCACCAATCGACTAATGGCCTAGTTTTCAGATTGGAGGAAGCTGAAAGTAACAGTGTCCTGGTTCCTCAAGATCAGAAAGACTCTTTTGGAGATGAGTCACAGGAGGCCTGTGACTCAATGTCACCAAAAGAAACAAGGGCAGCATTTGTCGATAGGGGATCTTTTGGAGGCCGAGCATGCCATTATTCGATATTGTCAGCAACAACAATTTGCAGAGGAGATTTCTATGTTGGCATCTGGGAAACCCATAACGAGGCAGAGTGCTATCTACAGGTTGGACCCATATGTGGATAATGGGATTCTGAGAGTTGGAGGACGGTTGACAAAAGGCTCCTTACCAGAGGAAATGAAACATCCAATTATCCTCTCAAAGGATCAACACATAGCCACTCTCATCATCAGATACATACATCAACAGCTTGCCCATAGTGGTCGTAACCATACGCTGTCCACTCTGAGGAGAAAGTTCTGGGTTACAAAGGCTAACTCAGCTGTGAGGAAAATCGTAACTGAATGTTCCTTCTGTAGGAGATACAATGGCAGAATGTTGGAGCAAAAGATGGCGGATTTGCCAAAGGAGAGGATTCTTCCTGACCTTCCGCCATTTACTAATGTTGGAATCAACTATTTTGGACCTATTGAGGTGAAGAAAGGACGAGGCACAGTGAAGCGCTATGGAGTGATATTCACTCGTACTGTATATCAAGCAGAGCAGTACATCTGGAAGTCGCAAATTTTCTGGATACAGTTGCATGTATTAATGCTTTGCGTCGTTTCATTGCTAGGAGAGGTCAAGTTGCTCGCATCCAGTCTGACAATGCAGCTAACTTCAAAGGAGCGGAAAAAGAGCTAAGGGAGGCTCTGTCAACTCTGAATCATGCACAGATTCAAGGAATGTTGCAGCATCATGGAGTCAGGTGGTGTTATAATCCTCCTGCAGCCTCACATCATGGTGGTGTATGGGAACGTGTAATCCGCATGATAAGAAGAATTCTCAGTTCCGTTCTTCGACAGCAGATGTTGGAAGATGATGGGCTTCATACAGTTATGTGTGAGACTGAGGCCATTTTAAATGATCGGCCTATCACCAAGCTGTCAGATGATCCACATGACCTTGAGCCACTCACTCCCAACCATATTCTCCTAATGAAAGGAAAACCATCATTGCCACCTGGATTGTTTGAATCGCATGATCTGTATGTAAAGAGACGATGGAAGCAAGTTCAGTACATCTCTGATCTTTTCTGGAAACGTTGGATACGAGAATACCTACCTTTGCTGCAGGAAAGGCAAAAATGGAATAAAAAAAAGAGAAATCTAAAACCAGGAGATGTTATTGTCATAATGGATCCCTGTGCCCCATGGGGGTCCTGGCCGTTTGGAAGAGTGTTGGAGGCTTGCCAGGACAAAAATAGACTTGTCCGCTCAGTGCGGCTGCAGACAAACTCTGGAGTAATTACAAGGCCTGTGACTAAAATGTGCCTGCTACATGAGGGTACAGGTTAGCAGTGCATTCAAAATGTGTGTTCTGAGAAATGATAAAGGTGTCTAGTTGTCTTTTTGACCATGGCTCTTTACTTTATGAATGTTTGAATTGTCCTGCCTGTATGTCATTACAATTATGGGCCGGTATGTAAGAGCCATTTTTATTGTTTTGGGTGTAGGACACAAATTGTCCACTGGTGGCACTGATAGGCATGTGTGAATCCTATATAGGTAGGAACCTTGCAACAGGTAACGAGGGTGTGCTGTTAAGGAGGTAGCACAAACAGCTTTAGACTGCAACAAATCGATACAGTGCACAACGCTCATGGGATCATGAATGTTTGTTGATGGAGCATGTTTTCATGCACATTGAAAAGAAGAACTTTGTAATCAATAAACCACAATCAAAACTCAACGATGACTAATGGAGTCAGTGATTTCCACAGTAGGCTACGGAGTAGTGTAAGTTCGAAGAGAGTGCGTCAGCTAGTTCACTAGCCATAGACTGTTTATTTGTTTATGCTTTAAGTCCTTATAGCAGCCCCTCAGTGGCTTTTGTAGGCTTAGCCATTATAATTGGGAATACTAATTAGTAACTGGACTGGCACAGACTTTGCTCATAACTCTTTCTTGATAGCGACCATGTATCAACTTCTAACTCAGGGGGGAGAGCGGTAAGTTCCTGTGCCCAACAATGGCACGACTGTCCCTAGTGGTCATATCCCACTCTACATTCCTCCCCCCTTAAATCTGAACTAACCCGGTTAGTTAAACATTTTCATATTAAACACTATGTCAACACAATATGCCATTTTCAATGACAGTAACCACAAATATAACAATTCAACTTGTAAGCAACTGCTTGAACCGGTTTTAAAAACAATAAACAAGGCTGTGTGAGTGTCCCATGTCTTTTTATTTTCATACACTCACATAATGTCTTTGTGTGAAGCAAGGGTAGACTACTTCCTAAAGGAGATAAGGGCGCATTCTAGCCCATGAGAAGGAATCTCCTTTACCTTCCAAACTCTCCAAAATGAGCTGGGGCTTTTCTAGTTCTTTGAGAGCGTCGCAATTACACTTTAGGTGAACCACCAGGTCCGTTGATTTCCTCAGTAACAGGTCCATTGTCTGTTTGTGGCAGTGGTATACCTGTGTCCTGTGGCACCTCACTGTCTGGTGGACTGAGCTCTATGTAGTCGTCATCGTCTGTTTTGTCTGTCATCTTCCTGCCTGCTGAACCGCTGGTCAACATGCCCTAATAGTACAGTGTACGACACGGGCCCTGTGATCTCCTGAACCAGCCCCGGTATCCATTTAGGGGCACACCCAAAATTCTTGGTATACACTATGTCTCCAACAACAAAACTGCGATCTTTTGTGTGTCTGTCATGGTACATTTTCTGTCCTGCTTGTTTAGCCTCCACTTTACTCTTTAGATCTGGGTGTATCAGGTCTAAGGTGCTCAACTTCCTTCCCATCATCATCTCAGCAGGGGAAAGTCCAGTGGTAGACTGGAGTTATACGATAATTAAATAAAACTCTATTCAGTTTTGTCTCCAATGTGTCACCTGAGCTCTTTCTCATTAGCTCTTTAAAAGTTTGAACGGCCCGCTCCGCCAGCCCATTGGAAGAAGGGTGCTGAGGTGACATGTGTGATTCCATTTTTTGTCATGAACTCTTTGGTGTTCTCACACACAAAACACTGAGCATTATCTGAAACGATCAACTCTGGAATGCCGTGACTACTGAAACTTCCTGAGACTATCCACGGTAGCAGCTGACGTCGCTGAGCTCAATGGGTATACGTCCATCCATTTTGAGTGAGTGTCTACTAGTACCAAAAACATATTTCCCATGAAAGGACCTGCATAGTCTGCATAGTCTATGTGTAACCTTCTCCATGGCTTACTGGGCCACTCCCAGGGATGGAGTGGGGCACTAGCAGGTGCTTTTCTCTGCTCTTGACATGTGGTGCATGATTTGACCTTATTTTCAATGTCAGAATCCATATTGGGCCACCACATGTAGCTCCTGGCCAAGCCTTTCATTCTGGTCATTCTGATGACTCTGATGCAGTTGTTCCATCATTGCTGTGCGTCCTCTCTCTGGAACGACGACCCGGGCTCCCCACAGCACACAGCCGTCCTGGACACTGAGCTCGTGCTGTCTCTGTTTGTAAACAGCAAACTCATGTCCATCCTTGTGATTTGGCCAGCCCCTCAGTAGGTACTCACGGACCCTCGACAGGACTGGATCTTTGGCTGTCCAGCTCTGGATTTGCTGCGAGGTCATCATTGGGCTGTTCTCCTGATCCAGCATTAGCACTCGTTCCTCAGGAGGCGGACTGCTTGGACACTCTGGGAGAGGGAGGCGGCTGAGAGCATCAGCGTTACCATTGTCCTTGCCTGCTCTGTAAGTAATGACATACTCATTTGCTCGTAATGTTACTGCCCATCTCATTATTCTGGGAGATGCCATTTGTGGAACTGCTTTCATTTCATTCAACAAACTGATAAGAGGCTTATGGTCAGTACAGATTTCAAACTTCCTCCCATATAAGTATTTATGAAACTTCTTCATGCCAAATATGATAGCTAACCCCTCCTTATCAAGTTGTGAATAGTTCTTTTCAGCAGGTGAGAGTGTGCGCGATACGAACCCTATAGGCTTCTCAGCCCCATCTGGCATACGGTGAGACAATACCGCTCCCAAACCGTAGGGCGAGGCATCACAGGATAGTATCAGTACTTTCCCTTCATCGTAATGTACCAACACTCTGCTCGACTGTAACAATTCTTTTGACTGGTTGAAGGCCCGTTTTTGCTCCGACCCCCAACACCATGGCTCGTCCTTCCTAAGCAGCTGGTGCAGAGGAGCCAATAGGGTAGACAACTTTGGTAGGAACCTATGGTAGTAGTTTAACAGTCCCAGATATGCTTTCAGTTCCGTGACTGTAGTAGGCGCTGGTGCATCCCGGACCGCCTTCACTTTCTCTGGCACTGGATGCAGCCCAGTAGCGTCCACCCTGTGTCCTAGGAATGTAACTTCCTTCTCCATGAAGTTGCACTTACTCCGTTTCAATCGTAGCCCCGCCTCCTCCAGCCGTTGTAACACTCTGTCCAGTATACGGATGTGGTCCTGATCATCAGTTCCTGTCAGAAGGATGTCGTCGAGATAGACTGCACACTGGAGAATCCCCTGTAGAATCCCTTCCATAGTGCGCTGGAAGATTGCAGGACTGGAGCTGACTCCGAAGGGTAACCTTGCATAGGTGAACAGTCCCTTGTGCGTGTTCACTGTGACGTATTTCTTTGAGTCTTCATTTAGCCTTATCTGTTGGTAAGCATGACTTATATCCAGTTTACTGAATTTTTCTCCCCCCGCTAGGGACGTGAACATGTCCTCCATTTTAGGTATGGGGTACTGTTCTAGTGATGACACTCTATTTACAGTCACTTTATAGTCACCACACAATCTCACTGTATTGTCCGGTTTTAACACTGGGACTATTGGTGCTGCCCAGTCTGATAATTTCACTGGTTCTATGATCTTGTCCTTCAAGAGACGATCTAACTCAGCCTCTACCTTAGTTTTCATTGAAAAAGGCACTGACCTCGGTTTGAAGAAGCGGGGTGTAGCATCACTGGCTACATGTATCTTTGCTGTGGCTCCTTTTAATGTGCCAAGCTCATCCTTGAACACCTGCTCATACTTCTTTAACACTTCCTGTAAAGCATTTTTGCTGTCCATTATCTTATTCATTGTACGCCAGTCCACATCCAACTTGGTGATCCACCCTCGCCCAAGCAGGTTTGGTCCTGACCCCGCTACAACTACAACTGTTAACTCTTTGACCATTCCTTTATGTTCAACTTTCACATTAGCTGACCCTAGAATGTCAACTTTTTGTCCTGTATATGTTTTTAGACTGATAGGACATGTACCTAGCTCTGGCACATTTGCCTTCTTCCATAGCTTAGCATACTCTGACTGTGACATTACTGTTACACTACAGCCGGTATCAATCTCAAAATTTACCTTACATCCATTTACTGTTAAATATTGCCTGAGAGGAGGTACTTTGGGAATGGTAGTGTTCATACTATGAATAGTGAATACATCCTCACTACTCTCCTCACTACTCTCTTCCTCTTCCTGTATGAAATGCGCACTTTTTGAATATCTCTCTCTCCCCTTTAACCTTTGTAGGTCTTTGAGCGCTCGACTTCACTTTCAATGCTAGTTTGCAGGCCCGCTTTATGTGCCCTGTCTTACCGCAGTTGTGACACTTTTCTCCCGCGAACCTGCACTTCCCGCCACATCTGTAGCATTTGGCGCTCCCCCGCTGCTGCGTCTTAACGCGGGTGTCCACTTTGTAAACGGTCCCCACCACAGGTCGGCTCCCTTTTTCATCGCTCATGGAAGTCAAGTATTTTATGTCCTTATTGGCCGCTTCCATGGCCAGCGCTTTCTTTAGCGCCGTGTCAAAGTTCAAACCATCCTCTGACAAAAGTCTCCGCTGTATTCTGTCGTCATTTATGCCGCACACTAATCTGTCACGTAGCACCACTGTAAGCGTGTCCCCATAGTTGCAGTCCTGCGCGAGCTTCCTCAGCTCCGCCACATAATCAATTACACTTTCCTCAGGTTTCCTATTTCTTGAGTTGAATTTCCATCTTTGTACTATTTCACTCGGTTTAGGATTGAAATGGGATTGCAGTAGACTCACCAAGTCATCATATAACTTTTCTCCTGGCTTTGCGGGGCTCAGTAAGTTCCTCATCAATGCGTAGGTCTGCGCGCCCACACAGCTCAATAGGATGGCCCTTTTCCTCACAGCATCGTCGATCTCATTTGCAACAAAAAAATGCTCCAGAATTTCCCAATATTCTGCCCACACTTGTGTCTTGTTGTCAAATGGTGCCACCGAACCGAATGTGCCTGCCATCTTATCTGTCGTCCAGTCACTGCTGCCAAAGAGAGCGAAGCGTTCGCTAGCTTGCCCAACGTCGATAGCGTCACACTTAGCTTTTCCTAGCAAACTAGCCTGTTACTAGGTTCCGCCATCACTTACTCAGTAAAAACATCTCGTCTTCACCGATTCCATATTCCAAATTATCCTCGTCGCCAATGTAGTATATTGGGAATACTAATTAGTAACTGGACAGGCACAGACTTTGCTCATCACTCTTTATTGATGGTGACCATGCATCAACTTCTAACTCAGGGGAGAGAGCGGGAAGTCTCCGTGCCCAACAATGGCACTACTGCCCCTAGTGGTCATATCCCACTCTACAACAAAACCTACCCAGAGAAAGGTTCCCTCCACTAGCTGGTCCTGAGGCTCAGTTCACTAACTAGCCCTATCAGCAAACAAAAAGACCAAAGAAAATCCAATTACCCATTGGAAATACACGACAAAAACACAATCCAGAATTGACTGTTATCTGGCCCTAAACTGTCCATACACATGAGCAGAGTACCTGAGCACCATATCTGACTCCACACTCAGGAAGACACTGACCAGATACCGGCTCAGCGGACACAGCCTGGGCCTAGAGACCGGTCGCTACAGACAGACCTGGCTACCCAGGGAGGACAGGCTACAAAAACAAGTGGAAACCGAAACCCACTTCCTGCTGCGTTGTCCAAAATACAAAGACACAAGAAAATATTTCTTTCCTAAATTTACCCAACAATACCCACAATTTGAATCCCAATCAGACAGTGACAAAATTAAATATATCCTTAGGGAAAAACTAAAATGCTGCTTGTTGGCAGCAAGATATGTCCTCGCCTGCCATAACCTCAGGGACAACCAGGGAAACGCCTTAGAACTATGTATTATTACTATTCTTTCATGTACTGTTACTGTTTTCATAGTGTAGTCGTTGTATTACCATTGCATTATTGTCTTTTTGACCACTACTTATAGTATTGCTTTATTTATGTTCTTGTTACTGTTTTGCTTTTGCAATATTGAGGAATGCCTTTTTAATGCCAACAAAGCCCTTTAATTTAAATTGAAATGAAATTGAGAGACTGAGAGAGTTACATTACAATGCAACATAACAGTAGAGCTGGTTCTAGGTCTGACCTGCCCTCCACCCTGTTCCTCTTGCTCATAGATGGCAAACTTCGCCTCACCCACCACAAAATTGAGCAGCTGCCATTTTGTTTGATTTAACTTACTACCCTTCCCAATATAGAATTAACCCCTGAGAAGCTTTCGCCAAAACTCACACTCTAGATCAAGGGGTGATAAGATCTGCAAGGGAAATCAGAAAGCCTGAAAGACTGTTTAGGTTAATGTTTAGAAGGATATTCTAGGCTGTTTATTGCTGATCTGTTTAAGAAAGGTTATGCTGATTAGTTCATAATAAGCATTTTAACACCACAGATGGTGTGTTGCAATAATGAGTTCTAAAATGTTATTAATCAGTTAAAGATAACTGATCTGTCATTTATGTTTACGTGTTGTTGCTAGTATTCACTTCAAAGAAAGGGGATGTGATTATTAGTGTTTTGCTTCTGACCACTAGGTGTCAGTAGTATGAGTTAAATGTCAGTGGGGTGCATACATTTAAGGAATCAGAAGGCCATGCTGGTAGGTAACCTACTGGTTCTAAACAAATTAACAACAGACAGTAAATCTGTTGTTTAGAACCACAAAGTTATCAAATATATACATTTACTTAACATGACACTAATAAATTACATATGTAGAGAAGCCCAACAGAGCATTATAAAAAGTCTCAGATAAAGAGACCTACATAGATACAGAAGGTGTACCATAGTTATTAAATGACCATACAATATTCAACACATTGAAAGTAAATGTTTTTTACGTTTTAATAGTTATGACCTACATACTACACCCTTCTACATGAAGATAGTCCTTAAACTGAATATTGTGCCCAAAAACATGCTCCGAAAGAGCATAAGACAGGTGTATTTACAGAAAAACTTGGTTATAACATGTTAACGCGTTCTCAATATCAAAGACAGAAATGACGCCACAGATATTTAAACATTTCAGAACCATTTCTGATCATTTGGATTTTGGTTTTTGGCATTCATCAACGGAAGCTATGTTGGTTATACAACTTGTGCTTTATGATATAAGAACATATTTTCAAAATCGTATGAGTTAAGGCATATGACGTTAAAGAGGAAGGGACAAATGGGCTCAGGAACTCCAAGTTGCCAATGATACGTAGGAGTATATCTGGTAGGTTTACGGTACACTGGGCTTCAGATATGTCACACGTGTTCACAGTGACGTCGGATGAAATTTGTTGCAGTCAGTCATGGGACTAGAGCTTGGAGCATGTGCCGTACCACCACATTCAATAGTGAATACATCTAAAACCATATGGCTGTTGTGCTTCAGAACGGGCAGAACAGCACTGTGCGTATGTTTCACATATAGTTTATGTTCAAAAGTATTACAGCAACATGAGCTCCTTCATTAGATCATGAAAAAGAATATGGACTTTATTCATTGTGAATAAGCTACATGTATCGGTTCAGTGCCTGCATTTACCCGGAGCACAGCTCATTGCTGTATGTTTAAAACATTATTTAAAAAAAAAGAAAGTAGCAAACATAGAGAGAGAGAGAGAGAGAGAGAGCAAGAGGAATGTTGGTTTAATAGCTGCATATTCTCAACTTTCTCCTTCTCCCTCGTCGTCTTCTGCTTTTATGACTGGGGTTCCTTATGAAGAGAGGAACGGAGAAGAAATCAGTATTACGCTGCACCTTAAAGATGAACCACTAAATACTATGCTACGTCACACTTATTAAGTATTTGAGTCTGCTGCCATCTAGTGGACAGATTAATAATTGTGTTTTTGTACTTTCAACTGTAAAGACCAGAAGAATGTGCATTACTCTGAATGGTTTTTTTCTCAGCGATTCAACTAGTGTTATTAGGTCAACATAACATTCTTCATTAAAAATCTATGTTGACGGGTGGCCATAGAATATTTTCAGCAGAGGAAAATCCAGCAAGCAGTCTTACCATCAAGTTTCTTCAGCTTAAGGAGCCTCTTAGAGGCCTCATCCATCCAAGTACCTTCGGCTGAATACTTTTCCTCCAGGGGGTTTCCCACAAACACCAGGTCCACCAGGCACGGTAGGTCTGCTAGTTTCACAAACTCCCCTGTACAATACAGACCGTCCGGAATGAAAAGGAGTAAACTCAACAAAAAACTAAAAATATACACATATATATATACATATATTCAACCTCATGGACAATTTGAACGGACCGAAGCATTCAGAATGTGAAAACAGCCATACTGCTTCTGAATGTTTAGTTACTTTAAAAACAAAATGCAATTCACACACTTGTATCAAATCCAACTAAAGTCATCATCACATATATATTTTCAATACAATACTAAATGTAACAACATGGGAACTTACCCCACTCTTTCACCAGGTTGTTGGACATGTAGAGGACCTTGAGTTTCCTCATGACATGGATTCCTCTCAGTTTCTCAATTAGGTTGTAGGAGATCCACAACTCTTCTAATGTGTCCCCTACTGCCTCCTACACACACACACACACACACACACACACACACACACACACACACACACACACACACACACACACACACACACACACACACACACACACACACACACACACACACACACACACAGAGTTGTATGTGTCAAACATACAACTCTGCAGCATGTATGTGAGGAGAGTTAAACCGTCATTCTGTACCTAGGGATTATTGTGAACTCACCAGTCCATTAAGATTCTTTATGTTGTTTCTTCCTAGTGATAATATCCTCAAGTTTTCTACAAGGAAACAAAGATATATTACCCTTTTGTATGAAATATGAATGAACTTGATGTGTGTGTCTATGTGTGTGTGCCTTCATGGGTGTGTGGGGGACTACAGTACTATTTCTTATGGTATGTATGTCAGTTCATGATTAGTTCCTTCATCTAAAATGTGTTTGTATGGATGTGTGTGTGCAGTCTCTTCTAAGAACTTACTCAGGCCATTGAGGTTTGCTATTTTCTCAATGCAGTTTGTTGACAGGGAAAGTCTCCTGTGGATATATAAATAATCATATGTGAAAGTCTTCAGAGTCAGTTAAAGAGTTGCATTATTATCATATTAGAGTTTTATAGTATACGTTTATCACATGCATGGTTATCTGGGCATTTACATTTATTTTGACAAATGCAGCTGTCATCTACACAGCAGAATAACCACACAAAAGTAAAAACAAAGTAACAATATGAAAAAAATATGTCAAGTGGATTCAAGGAGCTGTGTGACTGCATGGCTGGTATTATGGGTTGAGTGACTGCATGGCTGGTATTATGGGGTGTATGGGTTGAGTGATTGCGTGGCTGGTATTATGGGGTGTGTGGGTTGAGTGACTGTATGGCTGCTATTATGGGGTGTATGGATTTAGTGACTGCATGGCTGCTATTATGGGGTTTATGGGTATAATGACTGCATGGCTGGTATCATGGGGTGTATGGGTTTATTGAGTGCATGGCTGGTATTATGGGGTGGATTGGTTAGTGACTGCACGGCTGGTATTATGGGATGTATTACAGCTTTGTGATGTACATTACAACCCCAAAAATAGAACTTACCTTAACCTTCCTACCCCGAGCACGACATAAGAGTCACCAATATTGTTCACTGATCAATAGTGTACTTTGTGTGGCGGTTTTGCGCAACAGTTTCAATGTATATCACGTGGACCTAAGTCAATGTGTTTCTACAATGTGTGTAATATATATTTATATGCCTCCATTGCTGACTGAGATAATGAGGCTTAGACCAGGACTCACTCGCAGTTGATGAGCGTAGACAGGGAAGCGTCCATCTTCTCTACGGGAGGAATCTGACCGTACAACTTTACTGCTTTGGCGTCACCAACTTTTTCCCCAGCCTTTTCCTCCTGATATTCGTAAATAATGCACGCACACAAACAAACACATGTAGTCCCACATTATTATATGATGATGTCCATGGTGCGAAATACGCAGGGCTCGGGTATTAATAAGGTGCAAAACATTTTTGGTGTTTCCTCTTAAATTGGCATTGAATTTCCGGTTGTTTGTGAAGGTGTTCTTCCATGGGTGGCGCTATTTAAAATGGTCCTGCAATTCAAATGTTGTGAAGTTTAAAAAAACCTAACATATGAGTGTCCGAGAAGCTTAACCCTCTCTTGGACGCGGCCATCATCAGCCACTAACAAGACGGAGCTCCACAAATCCACGCGCATCCCGCTCCAGTGTCCCTTTATCGAAACGTCGAAGTGCCTCTACCATTCCCCCCCCCCCCCCCCCCCCCCCCCCCCCCACGGGTATTTCGCACACTGATTATGTCCAATCATAGCCTTACTAGCAATTGAGACATGAATATTTTTATATTAAAGCTTTTGACTAATACAAACGTTTACGATACGACTTACCCATTTCACCAGTGCCTCTTTGATGGTTGTTGCTTTTGCCTGCAAATATTGGAAGTACACTGAGGATGAAGCTGGCATTCAACAGACTACGTCAGATACAGATAGACTCGTGGTGTGATACAAACAGGATGCAGATCTCTATACTTCAGTAGAGCATGCAGAAAGGTGGACCTTCGGACATATACTGTTTTCCATGTGAATTGTCTTTAGCAACAACAAATACGACAATTATAATGTGCGTTAACATAATGATAAGTTACCATAAACAATGAAATGAGACTGGCTTAATTAGCTAGGGCTAACTGCACTAGACAACACTATCATTTTGACGTGCAATTGACAAACTGCATACGTTTACACTGATATTCAAATACGTCAGTAAAGATATTATTGAAGTTAAACTCTAACGAAAAAGACAAGTGGCTTTGAAACACAGGTAACGATCACTCACCATGTTGATAACTGCGTAATGGTTGCTATGACACTGATAGTCCCCAAGCTGCGCCTGCGCAATAAGGGTCGATGTTCTGTTTGCTTGACAGCATGGTAATATTTGACAGGTTATGGCTTTTTCTTTTTTTCTTTCTCCCCCACTTTTGCTTGCCAACACCCATGTACAACACACACAAACACAAAATGTGTTTACAAAATGACTTCTAAAATGTCCATATCAATATCAATTTGAAAAATTGATATTGCCAGGTTACATGTTTTAATGCATGTTTACTACATTAAGTAACTCTTATTTTAATCTCGGTCTTACATTTCATGTTACCAATCAGCACAATCTCTGGTTTGGTTGTTATAGTTTAAATGTTTTTACTTGTTCCTGACCATGCAGCACTATTTTATGTTATCTATCATTCATACAATGCTGAACAATGATTGGTTGTCCCTCAGCATACTGAGTGTATGCTGAGACAACCAATCATTGTTCAGCATTCAGAAAGTTATTTAATAAATATTTATAATATGTTGAATAAAATACTGGTACTATATAAAGAACACACATTGCGTGCGTGCATGCGTGTTGTGTTGCAGGGTGCATGCCTACTGCATAGAAGTATATTACATTTTTGCACATGTTCTTAGCTGGGTAGCTACGAGAGGGGGTGGTGGTGAGTGCTGGAAAGATGATTCCCTCATAAAACAACTATGCCACTGATGCGAGTATTTCGTTGAGCAGTAGCACACATTTGTAAGCTATATTAAAATCAGCCTACCCTAAATTATGTTTAACTACAATTAACTAGATATGTAACGGCAATATTTTTTTGTTTGTGTACCAGTGTGTATACCTGTGTATGTATCTGTGTGTGCATGTAAACGAGATGAGTGATGTTTCTGACCTAGATAATCCAGTTACACTTCAATGATTACATAGCAGGAATATGTGTATTATTGGGTTATAGTATTGTGTGTGTTTGCATTATATATCTTAGTGTATACGTGTGTCTGTTTGTCTGCCTTCGTGTCATTGTTAGCCCCGGCAGGATGATGAATCACACAAAAGGATTGGCTGCCATGGCACCAATAAGGAGGCAGATTATTAATATTTTTATTATCCTTTTAGTTTCTTATTTGTGATACACTGGGGAACATGCAAAAATAAGCAATCGTGAGAGAGAACACATTACATCAAATCATGCCTTGTTAATCTGCCATGTCTGGAGCACCAAGGTATAGTGTAGGTACTACATTGTGTTTTTATGCTGCAACAAAGGCTGTCGACCCTTGGGATCAATTATGTCATGATGGGCCTCAAATATGCATCCGGCTTAATGGTAAGCTCCTGCAATAGACAATGTGTGGATCTACAACAAAGTGAACCTGACTTTAGCTGATATCTAAAGATGCACAGCAAGCTGATTTTCCCATGATAGCCCCCAGCAACTCATCTCTGACATCAGAATTTGGGGTTATAAATATGAAACATGATTTATAGGTTGATGTGAAGTGACTGGTATGATGATAGGCTGATGTACCCAATTCTAACCATGTTGCATCATATTTAAAGTAACCATCATCTTCTGTAGGCAACATGGAAATGACAATTAACATACAAACCTATTTCACCCAAAACATACAATCCTATCATTTGAGAGAAGGACAACCATTGGGGACTGTCCGACACATTGCTAATCACATTCTCTCTTTAACATCAGGTGTAGGCCTATAAAGACGTATTGGTATTGTAATGTAAGATTCTAACTATTCCGATTACCTGCCCCCCTCCCACAAAATGCATCTGGATTTTCTAGTCATTCCCGGCTCTTATTTAGTAGTCCTACGTGCACACACGCTGTGCGCGTACACACACTTCCCAGCCCCCTCCTGCATGCCTCGTCTTTATATTCCAGAGGTGCAGCAGCAGCGGGTACATATAGCTGGCTCGTCCTCGCCACTCAGTATCTCTATGTAGCTAGTGGACAGCCAGTGCTTGTCAGAGTACAAAGGTTGTAAACATGGCGGCGGATGGAATGGTACTCACGAACCACGACCACCAGATTCGAGTCGGGATTCTGACGGGTAGGGAAACGTTTTTTGGACTGACATCTCGAATGTTTCAGCCTTGAGCTGGGTTTTCTGTCGACTGTCACGATGCGAGCTGTCTTTGCTGCAGAGCTAACGTTAGCCAGCATGCTATCCCGGAATGGCTGGTTGTCATTGCTATGCTGCTTTTACTGGGTCGTACAGCTTTTTGATTAGAACAAGTGTCTAGCCAGTGTACTGCGCTGTATAGTACCTTTCAAAACCCAACCGTTTGATTGCAGACTGGACGTCGTTGCATGTCACATTTGCACCGAATACCAATGGCTTTAGTTAATACATTTTCACCCCCACAACAGTGATAGCCAAGTCAGCGTTAGCTATAGCCTACACCAGCTGCATTATTCATATCCTCTTCCAGATCTGCTCTGCTACATCTGTTTTATATTTGATATTTTTTTTCCCTGTTGTTTTGTACACAACGTTAGGCCTATGGGCCACTGTAATGGTGCAGACCATGTTTATAAAACGCGAATCTGAACACAATATGGAGTTTATTTGTAATCCCTGCGCAGGGGTAAATCATGATAAATTCTCCCTATGCAGGTTTCTTTACTAACAGTCGGTAGATTATGGTAGCATCCATTTCGTTTTGTAGAGGATGACAAGAGTGCATTGCCTGGAAGTCAAAGCCACCACTAGCAGTGAGGTTTGCCAATGTGAGGAGATGGGTGAGGAAGCGTCTCAAATCGGTCATGGGTTTATTGTTGGGTATGCGTTTCGGTTTCATCTGAAAACAATTTAAGTCAACCCTTCCGTCCCAGCTTCAACATATGATAAACAACCGTATCCACCTATCACAAGCGTCCATCCCATCCCTCCTCTCTTTTGCTCCCTCTCTCGCTCTCTCACAATTTCTTCATACATATTTTGCATGTTGTTATACAGTCTATGGGTGTTGCTCTTTTCATCAATTGGGTGTTATATTATCTACTAGATACTTTTATAGCCTGGTTACGTATTAATACACACGTTCTTCTCTCCTCCTAATTAAATTAATATTACAATGGTAGAGGGGCATTTGAGGTTGATGACTCAATGAGAGAAAACTAACCTGATGAAATTAAGAATGATTAATGAATGTTTGCAAAATGTTATATTTGCCCTCGTCTCTTATGATATGCAAGACAACAATTATGTTTTTTTTAACCCCAAACCAATTTTAGGCTTAGTTTTGGAGTTCATCAGCATAGAGTATATGATTGTTTTAAAGGAGGAGGTATTCAAGGTATTGTCAATGTAATTGACAATGTTGTCAATGTAATTTAGGCAACTGTTTGTTTTCATCCATGTTACAGCTTTACCAACGTTTTCTCTCCTACTTCCATAACTCTTTGAAGGTCTATAACTTATTAATGGCATATAAACATACAAAATGTTTCATTGACAACTGTCATCATTCGAAGAGAATCACAAATTCTCAGAATTTGTGAACCCATAATTTGTGACCCCAAAAAAAAAAAAAGATCAATTCAAATTGGGTCCAAAATAAATTTCAAATTGGGTCAAAAAATTTACATGAAGAGCGTTGCCTCTTCACACGTGCTTCTCATTTATTATCTAGTTGACTGTGATTGAGCATCTTTAGGTTATATGCAAAACTAGAATTTACTTCTAAATTGAAACATTTAGAGCTGGGGACTTAAACAAAGATGTTCCATGTCAGTCCAAATGTAAACATTTCACAGATTAACTACATTAATCATGAAGTCCTTGTGGATCCCCCCCACATGCATAATGATGAACGATATTAAGCGACAGCATTGCAAACCAATCAACATTAAAATTGCATTACTCGATAAAGGGTGCAACTATATTACCTCAAAAATCTAAAAATGATAATTTTCTTGCTTTTTATTGTATCTTTATATTCCAGTCAGCGACAGCTGCTTTAGGAATTTGGCAGAGGACAGGAGTGGCGTCAACCTCAAGGATCTGGTCCACGACCCATCACTGTGAGTCCACACCCACCCACCCTCACCAAGTTTACACAGTTTCAGATTGGGTAATAGAAAGACATAAAGGATTCATATATCAGAAATCAAGATCAAAAGTACTCTGGGAAAGCATATATCCGTTTTAAACTAATCCATCATCTTCTCTGGAGTTGATGCCATGTATTTATTTACATGGCTAAACATTGTAATAAGGTTTTATCTTTTTGTTGTTTTTTTGGACTGATTTATATGCAACACCACTGATCAATATATTGACCAATACAATGATTAACCATCAACAAATCGTGGCTTCCCCTGGATCTACTTCCATAACTAATCACATGTCTCCTATATTAGTATCCTATACCTTAATGGGCACAAACAACATTCTAACATGACGTAAAACAATAAAGTGGGTTGCACACAATACCACAGCATTGCGTGGTGGAAAGGACAACACAGGCTAATACGTTTTTAGGTCGTCTGTGTTTTATATAATGGTTTGTGCTGCACGACGCTCCAAGGTTCAATGGTGGCGCTTTTCAAATGTATAGGATGTTGTATATCTGCAGACTGCACGTCCAGTGTGCAAACCCCTTGAGGAGAACCTCCTTCGAATCCATGGTTTTATCTGTGATATTAATTTAAAATGTCTGGTCCGTACCAAATCCCAAGTAGAGTACAACAGTCAATTCCCAAAAAGTTGGGACAGGATGTAAAATGCAAATGGTCATTTTGTTTTGGTTTTTGAAATGGTACATAGTAAAGATAATGAATACTTTACCATATCAACATTATTGGTAAAACATTTTTTTAAATGTATGCATGCTAATTACCCTTTTGATGCCTGCAACGTTCCACAGGTTACCAGGGGAATGGGTAATGGGAGAGGCCTTTATGATCGGGTATAAAGGAGCGTTCACAAAATGTTTTTGTCACTATTTTGTGTTTACTCTGTTTTCAAGGTTGTTGTTTTTTTTTCTTTTTGTTTTACACACTGTCCAAACTTTTTGGGAAGTATGATATGTAATCTGGAGGAGCAGTAGAAGTAATATCCACATTTGAGTTCTCACATTAAATAAATTTAGAGAACTATCAAATAAAAAATATATAACATAAGAATATCTCTATCAACAACAGAAAACAAGTGCAATTTGAAATTAATTGATCAAAGTTGGTCATTATAAGCAGGCTTCAGTTAAGTGTTTAATTCTTCCATTGAGGAATTTCTTTATATTTTTATATTTTCAAACTATTGATCCATAATAAGCTACCTATTTGAGACAACAAATAATTTTAACCCATCTTTACAAACAAATTGTGAAATAAAATGTATTTGAACATAAAAGCATGTTTTATTTTATGTCTAAATGGTTCTATATATTCTACTATGTCATGATGGGCCTCAAATATCCATCCGGCTTTATGGTAAGCTTCTGCAATAGACAATTTGTGGAACACAGTGAACCTGATTGAGCATAGGGTTAGATTTTATTGTGAAGTTTAGCAGCAAATTGGGACTCATGTATGAGGGTAATTCTGAATTCCCCCTCCAGGGTACTAGTGTTCTCTCACTTGGTTGGACCTGATTTTCTGCTGTAAATTAACGGAAACACGGAATGCGCATAACTTGCATCAAACGCAAATCTTCTTTCTGTCTACTGCGACAGGTTAGGAGGAGTTATCGCGGCCTACAAGGTTGTTCCGGATGAGATCGATGAAATTAAGGTGAGTACTTGACCAAAACAGACAAACAGTGGTAGGGTGTATAGTTTAACAGTAACAAACTCTATAAGGTTATAGAAGCCATATATGGCTGGACAGGGTCCAAAATTAACTTTTTGTGTGTAAAAATCTATAATATAATCAAATGTAACCCTGAAGGTTTTACCAGGCAAATGGTCAAATCTATCTGCCATTGGCTGGTGGCACATGTGTATTTTGTACCCTGGGGGTGGAAATATGTACTAATATATTACATAAAATATGTAATATTTATAGACTCTTTTAAGCAGTATCCACCATGTTTTCTTTTCCTCCACATTGCTCTTCCAAGTTACTGAACAGTGCAACCCTCTGTAAATTACATAGTATTGCAACTGCACCATTTTAAAAAATCTGGCCCTACAGCCCTATAAAAGAACACAAGTATTTAGGATGCACGTTAAAGAGATGTAATTCATAATGAGAAATTATGAGCACTTTAAAATGGGATTGAGGTGGGTGTAAATAAGCTGCTGAAGCAGCAGCTATAGCATGAGATACAGGGGTGATGTAAGCATGTTAGCAAATTTGCTACAACCAGTAAGAATAGTTGGCAAAGACGGCACTAACAAATATTAACCATTATCATTCAATAACTGGCCAGGCAACCCGTGGTGCACTGTTGGACAACTGTGTAATGTGTGATTGTGACAAATCTGTTGAGTTTGCAACCTTATTGCTATACAAATATTGGCATTTAACATCACCTGATAGCCAATCGGAAGGAGCAGTTGCATTTCCTGTGGTTTTTGCTGTGCTTGTGATTTTAGTATAGTTACTTTTTAACTCAATTCAATATTCTATGAACGATTTGTTCTGTTGTGATATTATTCAGATCATTGTCTGTTGAAATATGTGTAGGACATTCTGTTGGACTGGTGCGACGAGCAGGAACTAAATCTCATCCTCACTACTGGAGGGACAGGGTTTGCACCGCGAGATGTCACTCCAGAGGTACACACACACACACACACACACACACACACACACACACACACACACACACACACACACACACACACACACACACACACACACACACACACACACACACACACACACACACACACACACACACACACACTAAACTGTTGAATTGAAACCGAGCCCAAACAACACATCAACTAGTTCTTGTAAAGTTGTTTGTAGGCATCTGTTAATGAAATGGAAATCATTACAATTTGATCAAAACAAGACTTAAGTTTTGATTATATTACCAATAAGATCATTATCACAACAAGTTCAAAAAGAAATTTGTGAGCCTATTAAATAATTTTGGAAAAATAATTTTATTGTTGGCTGTTTTTTTTTTTTTTTTTTATTGGGTTCTCTTGAATGTTTCCTAGGCCACCAGGGAGGTGATTGAGAGGGAGGCTCCTGGGATGGCCCTGGCCATGCTGATGGGCTCACTCAATGTTACACCCCTGGGCATGCTGTCGAGGTACTCATATTTACATACATTCTTGCGATGCTATTCTTTAAAATGTGTGTGCCACTTTTCCAAATATATTACACCTATTCAGAAAGATTAATGTTTATTGTTTAAAAAAAGTAACTGTTTAAATTGTAGTCAGGTCAATAAGTATTTGCAGCTGATATATCTGTTCAGTTGTCATCTCGGATCCAGCAGTCCTGTTATAGCCACGTTTCCACCAAAATTACCTAGAACTCTAAGTCCCAGGAACTACATTTCATGGGACTAAAAGGTTCCTTCAGCCCCTTGTTTTCTGCGTTTCCACCGCGGTGTAAAGACCCACGAAGGTTAGGCCAATTGAGGTCCTTTTTGTCAGGCACCTAACGAATAAAGGACATGAAAAAGCGAGAAATACTGAGAGAAAAATTGGACTAAGAAAATTGTGTCAGCTATCAGTTACGACATGAATGTGACATTTTCCAACAAGAACAGCGGCAGTGAAAAAGACAGATGGATTCAACCTCCACATAGTCAGTGAATACAAGCGTATGCTCTGTACTTTAATCAAAATATCCTATGTATTTAGAGGATTCAATTATGGAGTTTGATTTGTAATCCAAGTGTAAAATAGTGTAGCGAATGGCAGTTCACGGTTGAGGGGGATTAAGATAAGTGGGTGTGCATTCTTTAATACAATTCTAAAAGTAGGCTTTCACTCTTTCAGAGAAAATTGGTATCCAAAATAAACTGTTACAACTGTACACCGTCATGTACAGTAAATATTGGCTTGTAGCGCCGACTGCTATCGAGATGAATGATCAACACCTCAGCGATAATTATATGAAGGAGGTTAACCACTATAGATGCAATAAGAGGACTGTGTGTGATTTACTGCATGTTGAAGTGAACACAAAACTGTCGCTTTGCAGCTGCAGATGTTGAAATGGCTGAAATAAAATGCTTGGAGTACTCGACCAATCAGATTTGATTTGCACGAGTGGATAAAGCTTTCAGAAGGGTATTTTAATAACTGTATTTTTACATTTGCCAGTCTACTCTTTGTTTATTTGAAACCTTTACAGACACTTTTTTTTTTTTCACAGTTTTTGACAGATGTTTCTTTGTGTTCGCCAATTATACCTTTTACAGATCCCCTCCTCCAGCAACACAACTCTCCAGCAACACAATTCGTTCCAAAAATATGAAGCAAAAGAAAGTGAAATGCCCCTTTCACCCAGATTCAAGCTCCCCGCCATCAGATATTAGATATTAATCTAAAGCTTGATTTGGGAGACTAGTTCAGTTGTAATACATATTTTCATTCGAACCAGAGTGCAGGATACTACCAGGAAATAATCTGATGTACTCTACCCTCCCAAGGCCAGTGTGTGGTATCCGTGGCAAAACTCTGATCATCAACCTGCCAGGCAGCAAGAAAGGTTCACAGGTAAGGTTACTTGAGGCAACCTTTTGTCCATGAGCTAAGCTAATAAGGTTTGGCACAATTGTAAACAGTCCTTCTTCTACATCCCAGAGGTGAATGCCATTATATATGAACACAAGCCTACTTGTGATGTCACAAATGTGAGAACACAGAGACGCTCTCCCGCTATCTCTCTCTCTCACTTTGGTTTTCTGCAGATTAAGCATTCTGTATAGAGTGCAGGGTAATCTTAATATACTATTTCTTGGCATGCATCTATATCCTTGTGCAGGGTTCCAAATTAAAGATGTTAACCACTGTCCTGGATTGGCCAGTCAGTTTGAAACAGGCTGGGCCCAGGACAGTTTTACTGGCCCTAAGTTGTAATTAACAGTGTTAGAACATAAAGCCAAAAACGTTTGTTACTTGACATGTTTGATCAGTATTTAAACAAATACAAACACCTCAAACATGCCAAACAGCCATCTCTGTACATCATTACCTGGCATAAAATGCCAATGACCTGCACATTCGGTCACTGGCATGTGTATTGTGCTTGTGCCAAATTACGAATGCAAACATATTTCTTAAAATAGATATCACATTGTTTAGCACTGGCCTGATCGGGACAGTGACTCGATAGTCTTAGACTTTCTACCAGCCACTGGGCCATCACCGTGCCCCCCTTATCGTTGAACCCTGTATTTACTCGTGCATATCTTCGGTCCCCCCCCCCAGGAGTGCTTCCAGTTCATCCTGCCCGCACTACCCCATGCGGTGGACCTGCTGCGGGACGCCTCGGTCCGCATCAAGGCCACACACTCTGCACTGGAGCAGCTGCCCTCGCCGCCGCCGCCCACCCTCTCGCAGCTCACCAACTCCCACAACAACAACAACGCCACGCACACCGTGGAGCAGGGCACCCAGTGTGAGGAGGAGGACGAGGAGGAAGAGGAGGAACGGCGGCGAGGAGGAGGAGGAGGAGGAGGCGGCGGCGGGCGACACGCGCACAACCACCACCATCACCAGCAGCAGCAGCAGCCGCCGCCGCCGCAGCAGCCGCACCACCACCACCACCAGCACGGATCCTCCCACATCACTGCCGCAGCCATCGCTGCCAAGGTGACCGCTCGCCGCAGGACACAGGGATAGGCTCACTTCCCAAACGGTGTCTCAACACCACAATCCGGCTAGTGATGGGGTGAAAGAAGCTTGAGTTGTTTTCAGTTCAATGTTCGATTTAAAGTCATTATTCAATCGCATTATTACACTTGGAATCAGAGACACCTGGGAGATCTATCCAGGCCCTGTTGAATAAGTTGTCCCTCCGAGTGGAGCTGTGAGGGGCAATGGAGATGACTATGTAGGGGTGACCCCACTACTAGTTGTGCCTCATTCTACAGTCATCTTTTGCCCTTGCCAGTGTGGATTAAATTAAAATCCTTGATATTCTAGCCACAATACGATGCAGCTATATAGTACAATAACAGGCTGCCGTAACAAGTTATTTAATTACCTTCTTACTTATTATGTACGACTTACTACAGAACTTATTCTAAATACATTTGGATCAAATGGTTTGACTTACAATTTAGTTTTTAACAACGACAAGTGAGAAGAAAGGCACTTTCACTCATTAATGCCCCCCCCCCCCCCCCCCCCCATGTGTCACATCAGCTGGTGTTGTGGCTACTTGGTGTGAAGATCTGCTTGGTAGACTATTTTAAAAGAGGATGAAAGAGTAAACTAATTTACACCTGTAAAAATCAATCATATCATATACAAAACCCTTTTTTTTTTCTTCTTTTTTTTTCATAATCACCGAAAAGCACTGATGTCATTTTGAACAATATTTTCTAAAGGACATTTTTGTGCATTTCCACAGTGCATTTCCGTTGAGTTTCATCCTCCTTTAACTCGGAGCTCGTGCTTGCGTCCGTATTCTGGAGACAAAATACCATCTTTTGTGTAAAAAAACAACAACAACACACTCCCCATTTCATCTGTTTCACATGTCTGTCTTATGTGGACATGTGTGTGTGTGTGTGTGTGTGTGTGTCTGTGTCTGTTGGTGTTCATCAGACCAGTCATGCTGTGGTCATGGCTAAGGGGGCACCCTACCTGCCCGGCACCACACCTGCCCCCTCTACTCATTTCACCTGCTCCTGTAGCCATGACGACCAGGTGAGAAACCCCAGCCGTCCACCTTCCCGCTCCTTACTCATTACGTCATGGAGTGTGTTCTGTCGTCATCATTCCATTGCATCTTGTCAATATCCACTTGCATTCTGTGCAGGAAGGGATTTACATTATACCTTGATTATAATGTAAGGACATGCTTGAAAATCTTGAATGTTCTCCTTTTTATATTTATATATTTTTCGGTTCAATGGTAATCTTTTGTTACTGCTCCCAAGGGCCTGAAAGTGAAATGCGAGCGCAAGGTGGGAAAGGATGGAGACAGGTGGGCTGTCATCACATTTCTGAGGATTTTCTCCTTTGCCATGGGAGGTGGAAGTCTAGCTGTATAATATAAGTTAAAGAATAACCAAACACGACATAGTATATTAGTCAAAGTGTCACCAAACATGACAAGCAAATAAATTAAGCCATGTCACGTGCCACCAGTATTTGGAGTTGGTATTTGGTGTTCCTTTCTTCTTTGGTGTGTTCTAAACGATTGTGGAACATACTGGAAACACTGGATGTTGGTATTGGCATTTCATGTGTCCTGTGAATCTCTCAAATCGGCAGACAGTTTCTTCCAAAAGTTCTAATGCTGGGTTGCTTGGCTGGTTAGTTTGTTTGTATTACTTCAGCATCTTCTGCCATGTCAAAATACTTAGAAGGCCAGAAAATGCTGAGTCTCTGCTGTTTTTATGCTGATGTTGTAGTTTTCACTAAGCCACCCTCTCACTGTTGTTAATACCCTATTGTCTGCATTATATTGCATTACGTTTCAACTCTATATGACTTATAAAGCACCTAAAAACAACCAGACATCTATACAGATGTTTACATTCTGTCCCAAGTTCATCATGATTCAATACAGTAATTAAACCTGCACTTTGAACTTTTCTACTGGAAATATAACTAGAAGGTTTCGCAAGAATAAAATATATATGTAGAAATACAACCCAACTACTCAATCCATCAAGGGAATCTTTCTCTCTACATTGTTTCTTTCTGGTCAACTTTTGGTAAATCTTACATGACTAAGTGTCTTCTGAAAATGTTATAGCTATAACTTTAGCTACAACTCTAGCCACTAGAGGTTGCAAATGGTGGAACGTACTTAGTGCAGATTTAAGTGTAAGACTATAAAACTGATAATTTAAAGGTCCTAGGTCCTGTAGGTAAGATTTGAGTTGTAAAAAGAGCGGAAGATATCAAGATTTTGAAACTAAACAACCAGTGGGCCCAGGATAGAGCCCAGGGGGATAATTGATAAGATGCCTCGGAGTTTCGATTTTTGTATTTTAAATTGTTAATGTCCAACCAGACTTGGAAACTTCACACTGCTTGAAACACACGCTCCTTTATTGTCTTGTACTTGTATGTAGTCTGTCTCACATGTCCTAATGCAATGTAACTCGTACCACACGAACGACGGTCATTAAAGAAAAATAAAGTTATTTGAATTTAATTGAAAGAAGGTTCCACTAGTAGATTTACATTGGTGCATTTCTTTGCTCTTGCTGGTATGGATTACAATAAAATCTCTATTTTAGCCACCACTTGCGGTACGATGCAGTTACAATAATATATATGTTACAAATGATGGGGCTCTCAATCACTACAAGATTAGGAAAGGGACTTGCTATCTAATACAAGTGGATCAAATGGTTTGAATTGTGATTCAAACAATTGGTCTTCTACAATGACAATGGAGAAGTAAAGTCCCGCCCCCACCCCTTTGGCGTAGGCCTGGTGTCTGGTGGAGCGGCTTCTCTTAAAATCAGATGAGCTCACCTCCAGGATTTGACCATTTCTGTATTTCTTTTATTTCTATTCCCTCACTGGGCACGTTTAAACTGTTTCATCATGCACATCCCAACTGAAATAACTGAAAAATAATGTGTGTGTTTATGTGTAGATTCCAGACTCTATCATCTCTCGAGGCGTTCAGGTGCTTCCTCGTGATTCAGCCTCTCTAAGCTCCACTCCATCCGAGTCGCCACGGGCAACGCAGGCCACGTCCCGTCTTTCCACAGCCTCCTGCCCTACGCCCAAGGTTGGAAACACACACACACACACACACACACACACACACACACACACACACACACACACACACACACACACACACACACACACACACACACACACACACACACACACACACACACACACACACACACACACACACACACACACACACACACCAGCATCTCTGACACCCAGCCAATGTCACCTAAATACAACACATATACATAGAAAGGCATTTACCGGTACAGTTATTCTATATTCACACAAAAACATTATCACATAAAAGGGTGAAGCAGAGTGTTAGCAAACATTTTAGATGTCAGTACAAATTTGGTTTTATGCTTTTATTTGGCCCTGCGACATTCTCAGAAACGGTGAAATGATAATAAATCACAATGCTGAATAGACATGGACATAATCACACATTTATAACTCTAATGATGACTACCACATGTCTGTGGATGCCCCCCCAACCTTGTCTGTTAAACTGATCTGGCGTTGATGGTCAGACCAATAGGCCAGTAGGCCTCGGATAATCGCAACATGTTTGGGTTGGGACAACTACCTCGCTGCCACAAGGATGTGCATCTGCAGAAGCTAGAACTCTGCGGTCTGCCCCATATACACTCACGTAGACACTTCTTCCATCTTTTGATATGTGCGAAAGTGACTCCTCTCTGCTCCTGTCTCTTCTCTCCAGGTGCAGTCGAGGTGCGGCAGCAATGAGAACATTCTTAGAGCCAGTGAGTTGTATTTTTCAACCCTACAGCCCTTAACAAGTTCGGTGTATTGTGACCCAATGAAAATATATGTTGGAAAGTACATGGGAATGTGTCAACATAGGATGAAACCCACTACGACCACTAATAACGACACCCTGGTGCTGTAAATGTGTTTCCCAAGTGGCAAAGATTGCTGTACAGGTTTTATCTACCTCTGTGAAGACATCTGTCACAAGAGATAATTTGTGTGTGTGTGTGTGTGTGTGTGTGTGTGTGTGTGTGTGTGTGTGTGTGTGTGTGTGTGTGTGTGTGTGTGTGTGTGTGTGTGTGTGTGTGTGTGTGTGTGTGTGTGTGTGTGTGTGTGTGTGTGTGTGTGTGTGTGTATTCCAGGCCACAGTGCAGTGGATATAAGCAAAGTGGCGCGACGCCATCGTATGTCTCCTTTCCCGTTGACGTCGATGGACAAAGCCTTCATCACTGTTCTGGAGATGACCCCCATACTGGGAACTGAGGTCATAAACTACAGAGGTAAGTGCTCAGGACTGTGTGTTGCTCAGGGCATCATGTTTCTGTGTGTGTTTGTTTTTAGTTTGTGTAAATTATGTTGGAAAATGACCAAAATTAAAATAGTTGTGATGCTAACTAAGCCTTGCATCAGTGTGTTTGAATTAGAAAGAAAAGACTAATACATATTACATGTCAAACACATAATTCAACAATGACCGGCTGAAGCCAACACCTTTTATACAGAACGTTGGGTTAGCAGATAACATCAAACATTCTGTCAACAACCCTGTAGCAATGTACACTGCTACACGCCACCTAGGTGACTTTCCTCAGGCTCCTCCAAACAAATGGACACAGGGTGGTGATGTTGAAAGACCGGTTTATTGTAAAGGTTTGTTAACGATGACACAGACAGAATGTGCCAAGTAGGCTTCAGCTGGGGATTCTCCCCAGCTTCAATTTGGTGTTGTGGGAGTGTGTGCAGTGATGGCTGGTTTAACCTGTGCACATTGATTGCTCAATGTGCAACAGGTGTGCAGCCTCACTCAGCTCCAGACTCCAATCAGTCTGACTCGGGCCAGGTGAGGCTGCTTAAACCAGCCATCATCCACACACACTCCCACATACCCCCAACACCAAATTGAAGCTGGGGAGAATCCCCAGCTGAAGCCTACTTGGCTTTTTTGGCTTTTGCAAGAGATAGTGAAAGCCTGAACAGAGATGTAGACATATTCTTTTCATTTTGTTAGTGAAAGCTCATACAGGGTGTTTTGGGTTTCCTTTAAGCGGTTAAAGATGCTTTGTGTGTGTGTGTGTGTGTGTGTGTGTGTGGGTGTGTGGAAATCAAAATAATAATACAAATTGTTCTGTGTTTCTGTCACCACTTTTTGGTAATTCCTGCTTCCGTACTTGAGCCATTAGCTTGTAACTCTGTGGCCACATACATTTTTTATCTTCTACTGTAGCTCTTTCCATTTCTTTATTATCAAGTCCCGGAATGTAGCTCATGTCAAAGTTCACTCTTTTGTTTAAGGATTGTTAAATCATTTACATCATCCGGTGTCTCAATAGATGTTCTTGTAGCCAAAAGCGCCTTTGGGACAGCGATTCAAGTCTATGGCCCATTCACCTTCGTTCAGTTAGTGTTGATGGAACATGTCTTATTGTCTATATTAATTACCTTGTCTCTGTTGATCAAGTAGAGCTAAACAAATGTTGACATTGGGCAAACACATTTTCTAAACAATTTTGGCTTAAATGTGTGCCACTAAAAAATGGCAAGGCATTTTCGAGCATTAGAAACTAATACATCATCATTTACATTTGGTGCTAACTGTGATTTGATGGGTGGATGTGTTTGTCTGTGTATGACTCCTCCAGACGGTATGGGTCGTGTGCTAGCTCAGGACATCTATGCCAAAGACAACCTTCCTCCGTTCCCGGCCTCTGTTAAAGATGGTTACGCCGTACGAGGTGACTGGTGCTTTGCTTACATGCTGTCTTTGTTGTGCACAACAAAAGCTTATGTTACACAGCATCTTATTTGTATGTCTTTGTGCCTATTTGCAATGCATATTTTATGAACGTTATTACTGTATGTTATTAGTTTTCAGACACATGTATTAGTGTTGTTAGTTCGATTTTATATTTGGGATGCCAGTTTAAAATTGCTAGTGTCAATCTGTATGTTGATTTTTAATACACTGGTGATAACTGCCCTGCGAGACATTTTTATACCCTGCTGGTTTGGACAACCAGCAACACAGTGGTCAGTTGAATGATGATGGAGGTAGTCTAAATGATTTAAAAAGATCACTTGCTCATTCAATTGTCATTCGATACTTATTAAGTACTGTAGTTTCTGTGTATTAGCATCTGAATTATTTAGAAAAATTGTGCAGGTGAGGTGCCAGCTGGTGAATAAAAATTGCAGGAGATATATTCTGTTATACTTACAATACTTATAATACTTGCATGTATTCTCTACTGATTTAAACCATTAACATGTTCTCAATAACCTGCAGCTGCTGACGGCCCAGGTGATCGCTTCATCATGGGAGAATCACAGGCTGGCCAACAGGTCAGCAGCCCCCCACCCCCCGCCCCGCCCAAAGTGTCTAGCAACCATATTGTGCTACTAATATTGCATCTAAAATATCGAGCAGCCAAGTAGTACTACGAATACTACAGCTAAAATCTCTCAGCATTACCATGGAAGATATGTCTTTCTAAATGCTGTTTTAGAAACACCTTTTTATAAAATCAATACTGGCTGCACCATTATACAGTTCTTTATCTACACTAATTTACTCACATTTGCTCCTTAACTCCTTAAACCCACCTTTTACCCTGGGCCTAACTCCTTAAACCCACCCTTTACTCCGGGCCTAACGCCTTAAACGAACCCTTTACGCTTGGCATAACTCCTTAAACCCTCCCTTTACTCTGGGCCTTACTCCTTAAACCTACCCTTTTCCCTGGGTCTAACTCCTTAATGCCACCCTTTACTCTGGGCCTTACTCCTTAAACCTACCCTTTTCCCTGGGTCTAACTCCTTAATGCCACCCTTTACTCTGGGACAAACTCCTTAAACCCACCCTTTACTCCGGGCCTAACTCCTTAAACCCACCCTTTTCCCTGGGCCTAACTCCTTAAACCCACCTTTTACTCCAGGCCTAACTCCTTAAACAGACCCTTTACTCTCGGCCATTGGCGGTTTTGTCATCTCAAATATGGTAACAGCTTTTTTGTTCTTTTCTTTTGTATCTATATGTGTGTGTGTCTTCTGTGTGTTCAGCCCAGTCACACGGTGATGCCAGGCCAGGTGATGCGAGTGACCACTGGGGCTCCCATCCCATGTGGAGCGGATGCTGTGGTGCAAGTGGAAGACACCGAACTGCTGCGCGAATCTGAAGATGTAAGATCACCAAGAGCTCGTTTAGTCAGGCCTTAATGTAGAATCGATCCCAACGCACAGGTATATTTTAACAAAAGATTGTGATACTATTAAGACTTTTAATAATATCGCCAATATATGATAATAATCATAATATTTAGTTAGGTTACGAGTCTTCATCGAGCATTGTAATACTGCAATGCAACTTGCAAATCTATGCTCTGCAAATATGATTACTATCAATTTAGTGTTGATACTACATAGGCTGTGAAATGTCCTATTTATTCACTTCATCACATCGCCCAATCAGTCATCCCCGATGCCAGATGACATCGTTAGTTGTACAAAAATAAATCGTCCCAAAAACATGATTTTAACAGTGCTGTCAAATAACGAATGCTAATTAAGGCCATTTAAATAACCACAGAAATCCTTTTGATTTAACGTAATTCTGAATCTAATTCTAATGGGCAAATAGGATGAAGAGGTGAGTACGACGATCATTTCCGAAGAGTGGGAAGTAGCGCAGAGAGTCGGCATGTATTGTAGCCTAACAGACACATGTTACCCATTTCTAAAGAAACAAACAAAAAGCAGCTTTCTTTGTCGGTTTGAAGTGACCAGAACTCACCTGACTTGCATAAAAGTAGCCTAAGCCTAGGACTGAAGTATATTTTGAGTGTAAAAATCGAATTGAATGGAAAATCTAAAAATAACTTGTCGTTTTGGCTTGACCTAACCCTGTAATAGAATACTTCCAAAATGTTTATGGCACATTTATTAATAATGTAAAAAACATTGCAGTGAAAAGGTCCCATCGAAACAGACAACACATCGTCGATCACATATTACATCTTACATTGGAGCAGCCCTAATCATTACTAGAAAATGTGCTCAGTGGAGCACAGATGTCCGTCCAGCAACACAAAGGCCCCCTTAAGAGACGTGCTGAAACTCTTACTGCAGTGGTTCCCAATATTTTTAGGCCAGGGACGCAATTTTTAGATCTGAAAATTGTTGTTGCAAACCCAACTGAATCTGTGAATCTGCTTCCACCACACCCATCATGTTGTCATCCGGATATCTGCCAATAATATCAATGTACATAAATTGTGCCACACCAAGTGATTAGTAGCCTAATGGTTCACTTGTAGCTACGACTAGGCAATTCCTCTGTCCTGCTGCCGCTGTGTTTGCTAATATGATGAGGAAGAAAAGAGGCAAACATGCCGGTATCCAATGCAGATCTCCGACAAGACACTGCAATCCGCTGTTACCAAGCATTTTACTGGCAGATGTTCAATCCCTGGACAATGCAATGGACGATCTACACACATGGATTGACTTCCAGCAGGACATTGCGAACTGTTACATGCTGGCGTTTACTGAGACCTAGCTAGACCCTAAGGTACCAGTCTCGGCCGCTACCCCAACTGGATTTTTCATCTACTCGCAGGACAGAACTACGAGATCAGGTAAACGCAGAGGTGGTGGGGTCTGCATTAAGGTTGACAACACAACTGCTCACCAGACCTGGTGCTCTTAACTATACAAGTCTGTCCCTTCTACCTCTCGGGAATTCGGCTCTACTTTAATCACAGCAGTCTACATACCCCCGCAGACCGATAAAACGAGCACGCTAGAGAACCTTTACCAAGTAATTAATGGACCAAAAAAGGCTCACCCTGAGGCAGCTTATATTGTTGTTGGCGACTTCAATAGGGCTAATATGAGGAATGTTTTGCCTGAATATCACCAGCACATAAACTTTTTTTACTCGTGGTGATCAGACTCTTTAGCATTGTTGTTGTTCTCAACAACAGGACAGCTATAAACCTCTCCCCTGCCCTGCCTTTGGTCAAACAGATCAAACGTCCAATCTTCTCCTTTCAACCTACAGACAACGTCTAAAACAGGAGAAAACGCTTCTTCGGGCAGTTCAGCGCTGGAGTGAGAAATCCATTGCCACTCTCCAGGACTGCTTTGAAAAAACGGACCGGCAGACGTTCTGTGTTACAGCTGATGGTGACATGTATACACAGACTCTGTCTCAGCCTACATCTCCAAGTGCATTGATGCTGTCGTCCCGAAGGTCAAGTCCTCAACAATGACCTCACCTTGTCCAGGCAGACTCTGCAGTAAAAGCTTCCCAAAAGCTAATTTTCTTCCTTTGGAGACTCAAGAAGATTGGCATGTCTGTCAAAACGTTCCCTAACTTCTATAGGTGCACCATCGAGAGCATCCTTCCTGGCTGCATTACTGCCTGGTACGGCAGCTGCACCGCTGCTGATTGCATAGCCCTCCATAGGGTGGTGAAGACAGCGGAATACATCATTAGCTGCCACCTCCCCTCCATGCAAAGCATCTACCAAACATGATACCTTAGGAAATAATGGAAAATCACAAGAATACAGCCACCCAAACTATGGACTGTTCCCATTGCTGCCGTTTGGTAGACGTTGCCCAAGCATTCGGGCACGGACTACCATTTATTTATTTTTTTCAGGTCATCTGGCATCTCAACCAGCCTTGTTAATCTCTGTAATAACATTGATCACATGATCACCCCAATGTATGCACTGATCACTTCCTGTGGACATTCAATGAACATCATCACAATTCAATGTTCGTATTCATTTTAATTTTAATTTTAATTTTATTTTTTTATATTCCTACTATGTAGTTGTTGTTGTTGTTGTTGCCATGTCCTAACAATGTTGCTGTTAAAAATTAATCATAAGGCCCACTGTTTGTATAGACAGACCTTCCAAACCTTTACAGCTTCTTCATAAAATCATTAAATATCGATAGCTTATTAGTCAGCAATTTCTCAGGACTCCATCTGCATACCAAACGACCCCAAATAGGGTGCCAACCCCATGATTGGGAACCCCTGCCTTACTGGGTGTGGCCTAGGGAGGTCCATCTCTAATGGATGTGGGCAGCCTCCCCATGACTAACATCCTGATTACTAACATTCTTACTAACATACTAGCACACTAATGCACTAGCATACTACGGTGCGAATACGCGGTCCTGTACTTGAGCACTTTTCCATGAGCACGCTAGCCTGCTAATGCTAACATGCTACCAAGACTAATACGCTAGCATGCTATTGTACTAACGGACTGAAGCATTTGTCAAGGTGCATCTTTGGAGACATTCTCTACACCATTTTACAAAGTTATTGTTTTGGGCTGGGGCTGTGCTGGGGCTGTGCCACTTTTTGGCCCCAACTAAATAAGTGTTAAAAAGTATAATGACAACTGTTTGGATAATTGAGATGAGCAATAAGCACGTCAAGCTGAACAGTTTCATGTATAATGTGTATGTCGTGTATATATTGTGAAAGTTGACCGTTTATACCTTTGTGTGAAATCTTTCTGTCTACGTTCTGGCGTGAGTGCATATCCCATAAAAAGTTAAATATTGGAAATATCCTTTTGCCAATTGGTGAGAAAAGTTCATCAGTCCTTGGCCAATGTCTACCAAATGTGGCGCAAATCAGAGACAAATAAACAAGAAAACACAGGGGAGTGAAAACCTAATAATCCTCATGGCATATTCTACTGTTCCAGGGCACAGAGGAGCTGGAGGTCAGGATCATGGTGCAGGCACGACCTGGGCAGGACATCAGGTGAGATTCAACACCATTATTAAGATGCAATGACATAGTAGTCTGTTAATTCCAATGAAACGGTTCTGATGTATACACCATTTTTTTAAAGGACAGTTTGCCTTAATGTTTAAAGGAATAAAGTAATTTCTTGTATATAATTAGATTTAGTTTGCCTGACAGTGATACAATGACATTTTGCATCACTTTGCTATGTTGTCTGTTGGTGGTAGGAAAAGCGTTTTGACTGGCAAACTGTCCCTATTAAGGCCAGGTGTTATTGTGTAAAAATCCCAATGCTTTACCACTGCTTGACATCAGAGGGCAAAGAAGCCATACCATGGTGCAATTGGCTTCCTTTGTTGTCTAGACCAGACTATTCATACCAGACCACCAAGCACCAGTCAGAGCAAGTACACAAACGTAAAACTGAGTATTAGGATAACTTAACTAGGATAAAGTTAGGAGTAGGAGTGTGTTTCGGTTGGTTCATTGAGGAATCTGATTGGACATTTTCTATAATGAACCACCATGCCTTATCATGTGGAGTGGTTAAGTCATGTGTATGTGGAACCCTGGTTAACCGGTCTCCACAATAACATAACTTGTGAGGTACAAATACATGACACAAATACATTTGACAGCTGTTTATCCAAAAATAGCAGCAGGATCCTAACGTCCCTCCTGTCACATTTCTGCGCCACCACAGGCCAATAGGTCACGACATCCGGCGAGGGGAGTGTGTGTTGGCTAAGGGCACCCACATGGGCCCTTCCGAGATCGGACTCCTGGCCACGGTGGGCGTCACCGAGGTCAGCGTTCACAAGTTCCCCGTGGTGGCCGTCATGTCCACTGGCAATGAGGTTCGTACACGCACGCACACACACACACAGCTAAATGTGAAGCATCTTTAACCACTTCAAGGAAAACTAAACACCTTTTAATAGCTTGCCCATTACCAAAATATTAAAAGTATGACCACATCGCCTTTCAGCCTTTCACCATCTCTTGTATAAGCCACTCCCACCCGCTACAATCAGATTTGAAGGGGTTATAGCCAGAATGTTTGGTGGATGTTATCTGCTAACCCAAAACTGCCAGTAACAGGCAACACATGCAAGACCATACGTTTAACCTATAGAGGGCCATTTCAGTCCATATTTACATCTTACACTTTGTGCATTTAAGGTCGAGGTTTGGACCTGGATCACTACTATGTAACTCACTTTCTTCGTCTAAAATGAAGTTGTTTTAGGGATAGTTTTTCCTTAACAGTAACGAAACTATGAAATTAAAGCACAGCGGTAGCACCATCTGCATCGATTTACCTGAGATGGTGGTGTCCATGTGGTATGAGGTGATTTCTAAAACTGTGTGTGTTCCCAAGCTGTTGAATCCAGAGGACGACCTCCATCCAGGGAAGATCAGAGACTCCAACCGTTCCACCCTGCTGGCCACCATCCAGGAGCACGGCTACCCCACCATCAACCTGGGCATCGTCGGAGACAAGTAACACCGTTACTGGAATTCGAACACTATGAGATTTAAAAAAAAATGTTTTCGGTTGAGCGTTTTCGAAAAGAGTGTGCCGTGTTATCCCCATGGTTACGACCCACGCCAACTTTGTAATCCGTTTTTAGTACCGTCGTTGCGTATGAGCGTTAAAAGGAGCGATGTTGTATATGAATTTTTCACCACACACCGTAGCGTTATACTGTAGGTGTAAGATTAGCCTATGCTAATTATTAGAGGTTGCAGATACAGGTAAGTTGGCTGACAATAGGTGAGGTGAACTGATGTTGGTCACGGGTCAGGTGACCACAGATAGAGGAATTGAGGAGGCGGAGTCAGATGTTGAGCAAACCATGTTGTGGTGTATTTACTGATTTATTTTCCTGGTTTGATGTGCTGCATAACAGAAAACATCTGTCAGTTCAGCATTAGATAATTACATAAACAAATACACACATCATATTCATATTAGTGAAATAATAAGGACAATAATTATATATGCAGGATAACTCAGAATAATTAATGATTAAATAAGAAGACAGATTAACATAAATTACTCCATAATAGGCGGTCCCCCTTAGGTAAACCAGGAAGTCATCATATACTGCTATAGGGAAATTAACAACCAAAAGTAACGTCTTGCATTCGGTAAGGTGGAAGGAAGTGATTGCCAGAGTGATCGCCAGACCGGGTGGATTTTACTGAGCTTGGATTATGGCTGGGTTTGAAACGAACTCACGTTTCCGATTTGGACGCACGCGGAGAATTCTGACGGAGCAAGGATCTGTAGTGAGGTTGGGACCTCTATCCGTGATTAGTTCACCTGTGTGAATGCCACGGTCAGAATTAAAGAGCGCACCTGTTAGAATGAAGGTGCCTTCGTGCAACTCAGCACGGACACCTTTCAACAATAGGTGTCCGGGAAGCCTAACCCTCACTTGGACGCGGACATTAAATACATAGCAGAGTGGAACGTTCACATAGTGTTTTGGGGAGAATGGCAAAAACATATGATTTTACCCCTTTTTTCTATAAATTGGGGACTTATTTCAGTTACAGTGATAAAATGGCATTCTATTGACGGTCATATAAGACAAATGACCATGTTTAAAACAAAACAAAAACGTTTTGGGTTCACTGGCTCTTTAAGTGACATGGCATGAAACATCAAAGAAAACAACGCTTTTATAAGAGTTTCTGAGGAAAACATCATCTTTAATGGGGTGGAAGGCCAAATATGCGTTCATTATGAATTGTGGATTTGAACAGGAAGCTGGTACCATATATGCTAATAGGGAGGTTGGTCTCCTAGTCATTTCCATGCTAATAGTGACCATCGTGATTGTGCTTTCAGTCCGGACGACCTGCTGTCTGCTCTCCACGAGGGAATCAGCCGTGCTGATGTGATCATTACCTCAGGGGGGGTGTCCATGGGCGAGAAGGTAACCCCTAGCCCCTGGTGTCATGAAGAAATGTTTCATGGGTAGTGCTGTCACAAGGTCTTTCAGTTCAGTGCAACTTGGGGATGGTTATGGTTAATATGCCAATCAATTGAATTCAAGCTAGCTAACAACTTAAGATTTCTAATGTGCCTACTCGTTATGGAAATCAAAGTCAAAGTGTCCCACGCATTCACTTTCATGTTTCATTCACTATGCTCTTTTCTTTTCTCTCTTCTTTTTTCTTTCCTGACTGCCATCAGGATTATTTGAAACAAGTGCTGGACATTGACCTTCATGCTCAGATCCACTTTGGACGCGTCTTTATGAAACCAGGGTGAGGTTTGGGACTATCAGGAGGCCCATAAGAGTTGACTTTGTCTATTGGCAAGAGCCTGATTTCAAATTTGAAAATCATTGGGTCTCCGTGCACTTGGATAATGCTATAGTGATGTATTACTTTTTAAACCTTGAGGATGTTAGTACAAAGTGCATTTGTTACTGTGGTCATCACTAAACTAAATATGCCATATTTATTGCATTGTTTGAAAACAATACATGAGAATATTGTGCAATGTAGTGCAGATGAAAATGTGTTTACCTTCTAAATTGCAATTAGAAACTCACTCAAATTTGTTATCCTTATATAGTACAGATTTTCAAATAGTTTCTTTAAAATTGTATTTTTGTTTCTCTCTTCTAGTCTTCCTACCACATTTGCCACAGCAGACATTGATGGAGCACGGAAACTCATCTTTGCTCTGCCAGGTAGTGTGTGGGTGGGTGGGTGGGTGGGTGAGAATCCTTATTCTATGTTTCACCTGTGGCCTTTTGGTCCCATTACAACTGTACCCGTTTACCATAAATCTTCCGTGGGGTGGGGAAATGTTATTATTTCCAGCTGACTATGGGCTTAAAGGCAGTAGACATCATGAGGGGTGTTAAAAAGTTAAACTTGGGAACAATTTAGCATCCTCACTCAGTTATCAGCATGTCTTTGACAGCCTAATAGAACTAGAGTAGCAAATACTGCAGTTGAGTGGTATCGAATGCCTCCGGTTTGGTGGTCAGAGATGTGTGTTGACACCACACAGAATGTCTGGGAGGTGCTTAAGGAGTCAAATGACCAATCAGTGATTATGTCTTTTTCATAATTAAAAAAGAGCAGAGCGAGAGACAGATTTTCTACCCTTGTCCCTAAAGCCTTTCTATCCTACCTGTCTCTTGTCCTTGGTTGATTGATGTTGGCTGGCAGAATGCATTCTTTGTTCTTTTCTTTGGCACCCTTTTTTCATGCTCTTTGTAGTAGCTCAGTTGTCAAATGTTGTGGACAATCGGACAATAATGTCCTCAAGGTTGTGAATGGGACCCTCGTTGTGTAAAAGCAGGCAGGTTTCAGTCTTTACTCATCTCAAAGAATAAAAGGATGCGGTTCACGTGAACGCTATAACAAGTCGACGTTCCCTATGACATGAAAATAATCACAAGGGGCCTCTAATCTGGAAACATAAGGCACTCACTCGGGCACTGGGACGACCAGAGAGTTGCAGCCAATCGTCGTCATTCATTTGTCCTTGGCTCGAAGGCGAGGACTGAATGTGGTGCACGGTGTCAGTGCTGAGTATGTGGTCCATGTGTCCCTGTTGTTGTTGTTGTTCTTAAAGGAAACTTCAGCTTCAGAGACACCGGTCCCCCTCTACAGGAGGCTGCAGCTGTGAGCGAGAGTGAGGCCAAGCAGCCACTGTCCCATAGAGGAAGTAGGTTTTAACCTTCGACCCCCTGGAAGATCCTCCTGAAATGTCTTCTCCCCCACCCCCCAAAAAATTTATTCCGGTCTCACTCATCCTAGAGAGAGTAACTTACCATAAAAAAAGTTCTCTTTTGCCATGAGTACACCGCAGCCATTGGTCATGAACGTTTAATCAGCCCACACCTGCCTCCTCTGCCCTCCCTAGTCCCTATCTGTAAATCCCTTCTTCCTCTGACTACACCTGATTGATGAAGTTGTTGACCAACCTCTGACCTTGAAAAAACCCTTTTGACTTGAACAACAAAGACGGCGGTGCTTCAGTAGTCCTGACCATGGCATAGGAATCCTGCCAAATCGATATGTCCCAGATCCTTGGGAATCTTGACAAATCCATGCAGACTTGACAAATGAATATGCATCCTGCCATTTTGTCCACCATTCTGTATGGATATGGGGAGAAAGTTGTATGGTTTTGTCAAACACAAATTGGGGCAGGATTTGTATGTGTGACGGCAGAAATGTCCCTACTCCCCCTGAAAGATGTTGATGCCAAAAGCTGCCCCCTGAATTTAACACATTTGGTTTGATCCACCCACAGAAGTTGCCATTGTTCTGAAGCCTAATTCGTCCCCAACACCCCAAATCCCAGTGATTACCCATGCCCAATTACTTGTCATCTGCAACTTCAAAGGCAGTGCTCAGTTCTGGAGTCTTGTTCTGTATCCCAGACACGCCTGACATTAACACATGTCTTCATGAAGGATTTCTGATCCAATGTACGTAGCTCCTGCTCGCCATGTAAACTGGACCATCATTTCACTATTACTTTCAAAAGCGTTCATATTCCATGTGAAAAGACGTTGAGATGTTCACTTTGACCATTCATTCAAATTCGTTTTTATTCATTTTATTTAAAAACAGGAGGATATTCTGCCTCATGTGTCCACATCAACACAGGTATATGTGGTTTACCTGACCACCAAAGATAGATTTGTCATTGTGCACCTGTATCTCTTTACCACACCTGTATTTTTAGTTGTCTGGATGTGATCTTGTCACACCTTAGACATGTTTTAATGTTTTAAGGTGTGTTAACAGTTACATTATGTTTGCATTAAGTTTACTTCTGGTTGGACAGGTAGCGGGATTATTCCATACTTTTGATATCTTTCTCAATCCAAGAAGTTTAAAGGTGGGAATAGTGCAGTTTACTACAGATAAAATGCTCATTCATATAATAAACATTTTATAACGCATTCAAATATTGTTAGCTGTCCCCATTTAAAACTTATCATAACATCAGTTGATGTGGTAACTTATTCTCTTAGTTTGTTCAGATTAGTTGACTTTGAATGTATTCGTTTTTGTTGTGGATGGTACTCAACAAGGCTCCAAAGTAGTTGGGGTTTTTGCAATTCAAGGAGTTGCCAGTGTTCCTATTCTTCTCTTCCATGTATAAAGATTATTACAGCCTGTCTGTAGAAATCGATAATAATAATCTGTCAAAACCCGTCAGGAATTAATCAAGTATATTTTGTCATTTTTACAAACCTTTTTCACATGGTAAAATGATAGGTCCTCTTAAGTTATAATATTTTGATTACTAGGTCCTACTAAAATATTTCAGTGATCTTTTATTATTATATGATCATGTTTTCTTAGTATGTGTCAAAATCTAGTTTCTGAGCACTGTAGAGTGTGAGCTATATGCTGAATACCTGGGCATTCTGGGTATTCTATGCCAGGGTCCCCTCCTCCATTGCTACTCACCCCATACAGAACCCAGTGTTGTCATTTGCTGTTTCCTAGGTAACCCGGTGTCTGCAGTGGTGACTTGTAATCTGTTTGTGATTCCTGCTCTGCGGAAGATGCAGGGTATTTTGGACCCAAGGCCTACTATAATTAAAGCCAGGGTAAGCCAGTGTAAGATATGTACTGTATGTAGAAGTAGGTGGACACACACACACACACACACACACACACACACACACACACACACACACACACACACACACACACACACACACACACACACACACACACACACACACACACACACACACACACACACACACAGCAAAAGAAAGAGACCATATAACTGGGCATCTCTTCTGACTTCACTAAAATAACGTGAGTGTGCCTTGCCACAAACGTAAACGATTGCGTTTGCACTTTGGTCTTCATTATAAAACATTGTGTTATGTATTTGTATGGCGATTCACTTTTTGTCCACAAACTCCATACTGGGCATTGATTCCAAAAGACGAAAGTGCTATTGTTTGCATTTTTGGGGAGAATGGGCTCATGCTAAATGCTATTGACTGCTATTAAATGCTATAAACCCAGACCGGTATGCTCCTTTTTAAGTATGTTGAAAATGTCTATCCCTGAAACAAGATATCTTGTGATAGAATCGTTCAAAAAATGCCTGTCAAAGTTGTATCTTGAATATACTATTTGTGTGTGTGTGTGTGTGTGTGTCAGTTGTCTTGTGATGTAAAGCTAGATCCCAGACCAGAGTACCATCGCTGCATCCTCACCTGGCACCACCAGGAACCATTGCCCTGGGCACAGAGCACAGGTAACATACTTAAAGCCAGGTATTCATCGCTATAGCCACAAGTCATTGTTTTTATTTAACCTTCTTATTTATTCAGGAAGTCTCATTGAGGTTAGACATCTCTTTTGCAAGAGAGAGCTGATGGCAGCACAAAGCACAAGCAACCCATAACATACAAACTAATTACATAAACGTATACATTACCTATCCATCAGCAAGCGACACATTTATGCCAAGTTTTGTGTTTATTCTGTATCCAACTTTTGCATAGAGACCATACACACACGGACACACGCCACATATTGCATATCGCATGTAAAATACTTTAGGAACCTTTCGAGTACTCTCCTCTTAATTTACTCCTGTACATCTTTTTTACCACACACACACACACACACACACACACACACACACACACACACACACACACACACACACACACACACACACACACACACACACACACACACACACACACACACACACACACACACACACACACACACACACACACACACACACACACACTAGACTTGCATGCACTTTACTGTGCATGTCTTCCCTATTATAGTCTCTCTCCTTCTCTGGATCTAGTAAACATCTCTCCATCTCGCCTCCACCAGGTAACCAAGTGTCGAGCCGGCTGATGTCCATGCGCAGCGCCAATGGTCTCTTGATGTTGCCACCCAAAACGGAGCAGTACGTTGAGCTCCACAAGGGGGAGGTAGTGGACGTCATGGTGATAGGACGGCTATGATGCAAGTACTTCCCCTTTTCCTTCCTTATCAGTTAAACCTTGTTTATAGGCGCCATGTGTGACCATCCAGTTCGAACCAAAAATTATGTTATCACGGCTCTTGCTCACGGCTCATACAGCGTTCGCGTCGCGTACCGCGCACCTCTGAATTAGTTTTTTAAGCTCCGCAAGCAGTGCGCATACGGCTGTCTGCAGCAACATGAAGGCAGAACGGCCTTAAATGACATGGTCGTGTGCGGACTGTCGATGCACTTCACAAACTGTGCATCACGGCTACTATAAATCCCACTTTAAGTTTCTGTTATCCGGCTTTTATTACAAGACAGTATTGCTATGTTGCTGCAAAAAAAATATCTTTAAACGTTGATTATAATCTAAAGGCAAATAAGTTTGGCAATGTATAACTTACGTTGCATCACCACAAACTGGTTACTATAGAATAAACAAAAGTTTGTTAGAAAAAATAACAAAAGCTTTCAAATAGAGGTTCTCCATAGCTCATTATTCTGTTGTTGGTTGTGTGAACACAGTGTGACCGATCACCTTTTTTAACAATATGCTCCTGATTTGTTTGCGTTCCCAGGTTACGATGTCACTTGCTACTGATTTACCATGGCAGCGCCAGGACTTTCTGTCTGGACAGGGTATCGGCAGCAGAAGCAGGAAGTGATGCATGTCTACCGGGTCAGCATTAGCTGTGATGTCATATGCAACAGCCAATTGGAGCCAGTGAAGGGTACAGAACCCTTGGTTCTGCTCCAAGGAGATCACTGTATTTCAATGAAGAGAAAAAATATATATAAAAAAAAAAAGAAGAAACTATATGAAATGAGATTTATTCTGTAATATTATTATTATAATTATCCTGCAGATAATGGTTATTAATATTCAAAATTATTATTCTATTATAATTATTACTATGGTTAAAACGATCATCTCTGTTGTCATCATGACCTTCCCTGAAACATTTGCGTTGTATGTCAAATCCTTGTAGATATAGATGTGGCGGCACCCTCCCCACTTCTTATAACCCTTGATTCTTCCAATTTCCTCAGTCTTTCAACTCGATGCCTTCATCACTAGTCTCTGACCTCTCCCTGCCCTCTTCCTCCTTCTAGGTTTCCTTGCTATTATTCTTATTCCTTCTATTTATACTATTCATTCTTCTAAATTTTCCTTTCTTCCGTCCCTGTTGTCTTCTCTGATATCAGGGACTTTGTTCTCTCGACAAGCCCATATTGGCAACATTCTGCCATGCCACATCATCATATTAATGTCTTTTATTTTTTTATTTTCTTGTCTCCATGTTTCATATTATATATGTGTGTGTGTATATATGTACACACACACACACACACAGACACACAGATATTGTGTGTGTGTGTTCAAAAAGGGGTTCATATCCTGCAACACTGTTAACCCTGACATAACAATCACATTCAGGTGCTCCTTGTAAGCTAGCTTACAGCTTGTAAACTGACACAGGTCAGCTTTCAGGTGGTTGATGAGGTCAAAGGTCGAGAGGTCACAGTGAAGTAGAAAAAGAAAATCAAACATGTTTTTTAATGTACAGGAATAAAATAGCCCTTCTGGTGAGCAGAACTATATCAGGGCTTGAAGACGAGATAAGACCTTATATTTTTGGTGGTTGGTTAACGGATGGTTCAAAGACCGGTTCTATATATGAGAACCTGCACTAGTGTGGCATTGTCATGTTCGCTCTCGCTTCTTGAAGTTGACATGCTTGGTGCCAAACAATCCCAGTGGGGAGTATGAAGTTGGGAGACCTGGACACTTGACCCTTGACCTTCAACTTATAGGGTGTGATCAAATATTAAACGGGACACAAACACACACCTCTGCTCATAACTCTTTCCATATACCCGTTCCCATGGAAGGGAGGAACGTTTGGGCAGAACTACTATAGAAATTGGGTACGTGTTTAACATTGTTTTTGATGTGACGGCTCATCATTCACTCATAATCAGTTCCTATGCCGAAGAAAGGACTGTTTCCCAAAGTGGGTAAACTTGAGGGAGGCTGGTGGGGTGGGTGGCATTTCAAATCATTTTCATTTCATTTGAGTAAAAAGAAGCAGATGATTTGATGAACTGCCTTTGTATTGACTTATTATAAACACTGAACTCAGTGTCACTGCACAGACTTACAACATTATGACCAGCACTTGTAACGAAGCAATGACACAACATTCTACTACTAGTACTACTGTATAGATATAACGAAGAGGATGTTTTTCGTTAATATTATTGAAACTGAAGATGAATTATTAAAAATGCTCCAGATTATTCTCTACGTTCATTTTGCAGTGTCTATTTATCTAACTCTAATCTACATATATAAATGTATATTAATCTGTCTCTCTCCCCAGCTTTATTTTCAAGATAATTTTAAGATCCAAGTCAAGGTCAAACGTATAACACTTTATAATGTTGTTTTTCCACACTTAAAATAAAATGTTTGTTGTACAAGAATGATTGAATACCGCCCCCTGTGGTAAGAGGGACTATTACACATGTATGACGCATTCTTTTCAGACGAGACCTGATTTGATTGGCCAAGAGAGCATTCCTTCCACGGTATTACCCAAACACTTGCATTGTTTCATTACGAAAAGAAAAATGACCCCTCCCCCCTCTCGAGTTTTGGTTGGAAATGACAGACAGATAGAGGAGGGAGAGGTCTGCTGTGTTTGGCCAAAGGAGCATACTGTGTCAGTCAAAATGAACCCGTGTAAATATATACATTAGTGATTTGCTTTGGACGTATTTAAACGGGTTTAACCAGGATTCATCGGTTAAAGGGCCATAATAACCGAACATCACACAGTGAGTATTTTGTGTTTTGTCAAAAGTGGCTTTGTTATCAACATGTATGCTGTAGCCAGCTAGCTGGTTAGCCGCTAACCATAGCATGTTATTTTACTATAACTGCTTAAAAACTGAATTGAGTTCAGAAAATATATTTTATAAACGATGGTCAATAAATGAAAGTAGTTTTAAATCTCGCTACTTATTGATGACTTCAACACCAGAGGTGCTGACAAGTGTCAGCCGCTCTGCTAGCTAGCTGTCACTGCCCTCACGTAACGTTAACGTTACAACTTTTGTGACTATTTCAATATTTGCTAATTTGGTGAAGAAAAATGTCCCACAGGTCAAACCGGATATAGAATGTGTTTTAGCGTCATTCACACATATTGTTTACGTTTTACAACCCGGTCTAACGTGAGAACGTTTCAGTATTACGTTAGCTCCCAGCCAAAGAAAAGTAGCAACTGGAAGGTGTGTATAATCATCAACATGTTGCTGATATATACTGATGTAGGCCTCCACATTGAAATATGGTGTAATGTCTGTGTGTCAAGAGACCACTGCATTAAAACAATTGTATGAAGTAAGTCCAACAGTTGGAAATACAATATTTCCTCGTTTTCTTTACACTCAACGGCGGTGGTTCAATATTCAAATTATGTAGCAGACATCATAATGGTTCACTGCAAGCATGACAACTATGTAGAGCGAATTAGTCAAGCACAACTATTGTGACAAAAAAAAAAAACGCCTCAATGGCAACCATTGCATTTGCTATACATTTAAACAAAAGCAGAATTTTTAATGTCACTCTTCTGTGCCAGGTTTTGGTAAGATATTATGGTGACTTTATAAGACATCAGTTTGCTTCACAGAATAGATGGTGACTATTCTCAGAATAGTGGTTATTCTATACACGACTAGGCTACCATGCATATACTATAAAACCTTAACAGGGTTAGCCCTCGGTTTATTTACTCTGAATTGTCAATTAAAATGATTGTCAAGACAAAGTGAAAAACTGTAATGTGACCTAGTTAACAGTGAAAGCAAACGACAAGCAATGCAGTATCTCTTGTGCTACCAGTCTAAAGCTGTCAATGGAGCAATAACAAACTGCTAGGTGTGAGTGTCCTTCACTTAACAAGTTTTTAAAAAAAACATGACCCTGAATGAAAGTTACCGTGATGTTATGATGCAGATCTCCTGGTTGAAAAAGCCATCTCAAGTTGAATTGATGTTCATGGGATCTCAGTCAGTTGGGGGGAAAGACGTGGATACTTTGGGTAGATTAAATGACATTTAGAAAAAACAGTGTACTGACATGTACACTACTAACGTTTCCTAATATTGCTTGGCAGCCTGGCTTGTTTAATTGCTCCACATAATATACCTCAAAACGTTTTTATGAAAACTCTTTGAAAGACGTTCATAAAGTTAATGAATGATGAGTCAACTCATCATTGATTCAAAATAGTACCACCCTTTCATATGGGCATCCATTTGTGCCCCAAATAATCTTTTTGTTAGGGGATTGGGTCATGGCAGATATTAATGGTGGTATTACATGGTCAGAAATGGGGCAATACACACAGTGAAGCAGTGAGGCAGAGAGGTTAGGACGGGCACATTGGGCCATGGGCCAGCACAACACAGTAGTTCTCTGTTCTCTGGAATTTTGTCTCTCTCCCTCAATCTATCAGATATTCCTCTCCACCTTGTACCGCCAACTAAATGACAGTTGAAATGTATGTGGGTCTAGCACGGGCAGTTAACTGATTAAATGCAGGCCAGAAAGACCGGGTACACCGATATGCACAGGAAACAACTACACAGCTCTGCCATATAATTGATATATAATTAGTATTAGTGATGATGATGCACAGCCAATCAATGCCTGAGCTAGAGCGATCTGTATTAAATCAAAGTTATTACATTATTATGAACTAAACATGAAGAAAATGTGTGTGGTTGCATGAGCCAACTCTTCGTGTGCACAATATTCCGTGGGCATGCTAACATGCTAATGTTAGCAAGGCGAATGAGCGAGCACGCCGAGTTTCAAGTCCCTGGGCCACTTTGAAGCGGACTTGTGATTGTTAAATAATGGGGCTGATAGTTTTTTGGGTTTAATTGTGAATAATAGCGCCCTCTGTCGCTAAAGCGGTACTTTACTTTTGGAGACCTGCTTACGCGTGGTTTCTATACGTGTACCAAAGTTGTTCACCTTCGGAATAGTTGAAGTCAACTTTTTTCCCCATTGACTTCCATTTAAAAAAATTGCTTGGTGAGCACCTGCAACAGTGGTATTTTGAAACTGACACTGTGACGTCACGTTTTTAGATATCCACACAAAACCTTCCACATTACCTAAGGCAGTGGTGTCAAACTCAATCACAGAAGGGGCCAAAAAAAAACTGGGTCCAAGTCGCGGGCCAGTCGATATTTATTGAAAATAAGAACATGTTTTTTCAGATGTATTATCACAAATTAACTTAACTTCTCCAAAAGCACCTAAGAGAATTCAGAACAAACCAAGCTTACAGATTTAACAATGTAATGAAATCAAATTTCAAATAAGACATATCAGTGGCATTATCTGTCAGGAGTTTTCCACTGAGTCATTTCTAATGAAAATGTTTTTGGTAGTAATAATAATAACTTATTTTATTGAAAATGTGCAAATATTTCAGACATAACTATTAACAGTATTCCTTGTGATTACAGGAGAAAAATGCCATTTAAGTTAATTTTGCTCTGATGCACATTAGCCCAAGCCAGATGCTTGGCATCTTTTCTTAGCTGCAAGTTCATCAATGTCTGGAGTCAGGCTCTGAGCTGTGGCAATTCTCAGGATGGAGTGAAGGTGTCCGTCACTGAGACGATTCCTGTGTGATGTTTTGTTCATCTTCATCAAAGAGAAAAGTTGCTTACACAGGTATGTGCTACCAAACATGCAAAGCATTTGAGCAGCTTGTAGGCGGAGTTGCGGCATCGTTTCAGGGATGAAATGCGGGAACTGTGCAGCGCCCACAGAGTCATACTTCGCCTTAAGTGTGTCACTACATTGGAGGTCGAGCAGCTCCATTTGGATGTTCATAGGTGCCTTTTCCACGTCAACCGCAAACAGATTACTGAGAAGTTCAAACTTAGTTTTCTGAGCTTTGAAGTCGGCAAATCGCCGTGTGAACTCGGTACTAAGTATGCCCAGTTTTTCAGCAAAATGTGCACTTGGAAAAATAGCGGCAGAAACCTTGCGCGTCATCGACAGGCAGCACGGAAAGTGACCCAAGTTTCCTTCCAACATATTCGTCTCCCACAGACGCAGTTTGGCTTTAAAAGCCCTCACTGCAGCATGCATGTCTGTGATCACACGGTCCCATCCCTGAAGCTGGAGGTTTAGCGCATTGAGATGGTTCGTTATATCACACAGAAATGCCAGCTCACACAGCCACTTTTCATCATGGAGCTCTGTGGTGTCTTTCCCTTTGCTTTCCATAAACTGACAGATATCCTCACGCAACTCGAAATATCTGTTGAGCACTTTCCCTCGACTTAGCCAGCGCACCTCTGTGTGATAGGGGACGTCACCATTTTTAGAATCGATCTCCTCCAGAAAAGCCTTAAACTGGCAGTGGTTTAAACCTTTGGCTCTTATAAAGTTAACAGTCTGTGTCACGGTGCTCATCACATGTTCCATTTTTAGCGCTTTGCCGCACAATGTTTCTTGGTGTATAATGCAGTGGTAAACTGTCAGCTCACCTGTGCAATTGTCCTCCCGCATCTTATCCCGCATTCTGCCCACTAATCCACTCTTTCTACCGCACATTGCAGGCGCTCCATCTGTTGTCAGTCCTACCAGTTTGTCCCAAGGCAGCTTCATTTCATTTACACAATTAGATACTTCTTCAAATATGTATTTTCCCGTGGTTGTGCCGTGCATTGATTTAATTCCCAAAAGTTCCTCTGTAACGCGCAAGTCAGTCCACTCCACAGATGAAGATTGACAGCTGGGCAGTATCTGTTGTGTCGCTGCTCTCATCCACAGCAAGGGAATATGCAATGAAATATTTTCCTTTTTCCATTAGCTGATTTTGTATATTGGTAGCAAGCTCGCATGTCCGGTCAGCAACGGTGTTTCTGGTAAGGCTTACATTTAAAAATGCTTGCGTTAGGTCAGGACACACGACTTCGCACACTTTAATCATGCATCGCTTCACAAACTCTCCCTCGGTAAATGGCCGGGCCGATTTAACTATTTCTTCAGCCACAATGAAACTAGCTTTAACGGCAGCTTCACTTTGAGATTTAGCTTTTTTGAACATAGCCTGCTGTGACACCAGACGTTTTTTCAACTCTTCTACCTTCTGGAGCTTCTGCCGTGTGTCCAGCTCCTTGTACCCGTCCCCGTGTTTCGTTTCATAGTGTCGTCTTATGTTGTATTCTTTAATTACGGCCACAACAGCTCCGCACACAAGACAAACAGGTTTACCCCTTGTGTTAGTGAACAGATACTCTGCCTCCCATCTGTCTTGAAAGCCCCTGTTTTCAAAGTCCACCTTTCGTTTGGCCATTTTTGGGAGGGCTAGAGTTAGCTTAAAGTTTATCCGAAGTGACAGGATAAGCGTGAGACTGGAGAGTTTGTCAATAAAGGGGCTTGCCGCCGTTGATTGATGTCTCAACCAATAGCTGGCGCCAGTTATTGCAGTGCAGTCTGGGATTTGTAGTATTAATGATGTGCGTGCTATATTCCGGCGGGCCAATTCTGATTGACATAAAATATTATATCACGGGCCGGAGACAATTGTCCAGCGGGCCGGATGTGGCCCGCGGGCCTTGAGATTGACATGTATGACCTAAGGGGAGTGTCCTTGATGGGCCCACCAAGTAATTGGTCCCTGGGGTCTCTGAAGTGGACTTGTGATTGATTGAACAACTGCGGCTCATTTGCATAATCATATTTGCTCATAAATCACCCATAACTCTGCCATTCTTTACACATTTATGGGGCAGTTTTCAAGATTTTTTCAAGGTTTTCCAAAACTTTCAAGCTACAGAAAAAACTTTCCAAGCTGACATTATGGGTCCTTGAGGCAAAAAGATTCAGCAGGTCAAATAGTCCAGGCCCATAAGTTTTCAATGTTTGAATAAAACGGTGCATAGCGGTACAAAACATTTTGGAGACCTCCTTACTTCCGGTCTACATATGCCCATTTAATTTGACAACTCTCAGGTGTTCGCATTTGGAGTGGTTGATTTTAGCGTTTTTGACTCATTCACTTTCAATATTAAACATTAATATTATACAAATGTATGATAAAAAAGTCTGTAATGGTTGGTCTCTAAAAGTAGACGCGCACTGCATTGATATATGCCCGACATTTTGGTAGTGGTTTGGTGTAAATACCCCCAAAACTGTAGGAGTAGATAATTAGGCAAAATGAGGAGGAAGAAGAATAATAATAAATAAAAGAATAAGACACATGATTACAATAGTGTGGCTTGCTTTGCAACCACACTAATAAAAATACACATGATAACATGTAACACTAATTATGACATTATTTTGGTATATGGTCATATACGTCTATTTTGATCTACAGTCTACCTGTGTAAAATAAATCCAACTTTGAAATGTAGCTGAGGGAGAACTTGTATTTTTTGTGCCCTTGACTAACCGCAGCTCTTATGTGTACTGTTTTATCAAGCCAGTCAACAGATTTTTTCTTATGTTAAGCCTCCATATTGTATGCTTTATCAGCATATAATTTCCTTTTCTAAGATAGTCAAACATCTCAATATCTTCTATCTATATCATTGCACAGTGTCTCCTAAATACAGTAAAATTTTTATTTTTCAAGTAGAAATTTAATTGGAGTTGACTCATCTGGTTTTGCCATCAGCTTATCTATGTAACCAGCAGGGCTCAAGACTGCGACCATTTATCATGTGGATGTGAGGTAATTTTTTCCTAGGTTGCATCGGTGCCAGTAAAAATAAATAAATTATTAAATATATATTAGGGGTGTAACGATTCACTGATACGAATCGGCAACTGGTTTTAACGTTAAAGATACGAATACATCGAAACGCGAACCCTGGATAAGTTTAAATGTACCATGAACGGTCGATGACCCGATTCTAAAGTTACGAATTGGTTGACTGAAGCTTTGCTGCTAAACGTAGCTGCTGCGGATGACTCTGATCTGGTCTAATGTTCCAAGTCGTGCACTTTCAAAATAATGACTCTCATTGGCTAATAAATCGGCACTGCATCTCGCGCTGACCTTTAAGGTAACGGTAGCATTGCTTGCGAGGTAAAGACAATAACAACTTGTCCGACAACGCCGACACGGTTTACAGCGCACCATCAAATCTAAAATCCAAAGTTTGGACAATTGGACAAAAGTCTAACCATTTGTAAAGTCTGTAGAACAGCGATTAAGTACAGCGGTAGCACGACAAATCTTACCACTCACCTGGTGAGACGGCACGGGAAAACCTACGACGCTAGTACAGCTAGCACAAACAAGAAGAAGCAAGACAAAGACGGATATTAAACACTTTTTCAAGCCACAACTTAGCCACAACTTGGCACGGTCTCGGGTAATCACGGCATCTATAAGCCCGTTTTATTGTTAAGGATTTACGACCTTACAGTGTAGTTGAGAGTGATGGCTTTCGCGACATGGTAAATGCGTTACAGCCGAGGTACAAGATACCAAGTAGACAGCATTTCACAGATAAATGCATGCTAGAGTAGTATGACAAAGTAAAGAACAAAGTTAAAGAATAATTATCAAATGCAGAGCGAGTGGCAATAACAACCGATGCCTGCAACCGATTCCAATGTGACGATCACAGCTCACCATATCTTTCCGGGCTGGGAGTTAAGGAGTCATGGCTTACAGACGAGACTATTCAATCAATCACACACAAGGAAATATATAGCCATTTTATTGAAAGAAGCATTTGTTGACTGGAACATTGCTGATAAAGAACCAGCCCTGTTAACTGATAATGCCAGAAACATGTTTGTAGTTGGAGTGGAAGCAGAGATGACCCTCACCTCGGGTGCTTTGCTCACACATTAAATCAGTTCTCCCAGAAAGCCTTTCAGGTGAACACTGCTGCAAAGTTGGTGGGAAGAGTGAGGAGAGTGGTTGGCCTTTTGCATCGCAACATAAGGGGAGCTGAAATCCTATGGGAGATACGGCAGCAACTGGCTTTGCCTTCCCAGAAGCTCATTATAGATGTCCATTTGGTGTCCACCCGATGGAATAGCTCCCATGCCATGCTAGAACGCTTTTGAGCAGCAACCTGCAGTTTTTACCACAATCATGTCAATGGAGCTCAGAAAACGGGAGGAGGTGAACACTCTTAATGAGAATGACCTCTCCAACGCTGAAGACAAAGTCAAGGTGATGGCACCTGTCAAAGTTGAGACCACTATCATGTGTGAGGACGAGCAGCCCTCAATCTCAATGATTGCTCACCTCAAAGCAAAACTTCACAAGCACTTTGAGGCATCCGATGAAGACACGGCACTCATTGCTGAAATGAAGAAGGCGTTTAATGGTGACTTTGAGAAATGGTACAAACACCTCCATGACCTCCTCTACACTGCATCCGCTCTAGAAAGCTTTGCCATTTCTGAGTGACCATGACGCTAAGAGGATATTCACAAGTATGTCAGCTGAAGCTGCAGCCCTGCATAACAAGGTAACCCCCCAACAAACACACTCATTCACTCAACACAAAATAAATTATTACAGTGTGTTCTAACAGTCTGCTTTTGAACGCACTAGCTATATTCTATGACTGCTGGTACTGCACACTGTTAAGTGTTAACTGACATTGTCTACTGACAGTAAACACTGCATTTAACCAAACTCCACAATGTTTACTAGTTAATCCAACTTTTGAGTTTTTTTATCAATGGTACACGTGTCATATTGTTAATCATAGCTGTGATTGATTTTATACATTGATTATTACTAGGAAGCAGAGGATAAATACATTTAGGGACATCCAGTTCAAAGAGGTCCAAAGCAGACCGATCCAGGTCAGAGAGACCCTGCTCATGGTGATCCAGACAACAGCATAGTTAATCCCCAGATGCAGGATGACCCAAAATGTTTTTTATACACTGTGAGGTTTAAGCAGCTTAAAATGTATACCTATAGTGTAGGTGAAAGAAAAGCTCTAAAGAGTCATGGCAAACAAAACCAGTAATATACAGTAATTGTTTTGTATTTCAGATGATGACCCTCTTCTAAAAAAATTAAATAAACGCACTGGACCAGCTGTTCTGAGAAATCTTCGACGTTAGAACGGCAGCAAGATCTTCAAGGTAGAAGGCCAGTGAGGAAGTCATGAGGTACAGAGAGCAGAATCATTTGCCACTGAATGACAACCCGCTCCAATGGTGGAAAACACAGGTGGACCTACCACAGCAAAAAGATTTATCTTGCAAAAAGATTCCTCTGTAAAGATTCCTCAGTGTGGCATCAGAAAGGATTTTTAGCACTGCAGGAGATATTGTTTCCGCTCAACGCAGTGTACTCTGACATGATCAATTGATTTTCCTTCAGAAGAATCTTGACAAGCACAAGCATACATGAACTTCACTGTGTGTGAGGTATAAACTGATTCAGATATATATTTTACAACATTATAATAAGGTAAAATAAAGTGTGTGCATGTGTTTGTGTGAGTGCAAGTTTACATTAATGAATATTTTGTCTCATAAGAGTAACTAAAAAGAGAAAGTTATAAGTGAAAAGGGAATAATGTGATAGTTATTCTGTTTTCAGTGTTCATGGCAGGTTTTCACTGTTCATAGTACTAAAGAGATAATGCTGCATTCAGATTGTATCTGGTAGATGTATAGTACATGGCAGAATGTAGTTCTGGCATGGCAGAATGCAGTTTAAGTTTGCAACTTTATTGTATCCTGTTTTCAGTGAAATGTTGCACTTATGTTACTGTTGTTACTTACCTCCATTGAGTCCACTTGGCTGAAGCTGAAATGCTGTTTAATTGTATTATTATTAGGTATTCACAGTGTAGCTGTGGATACCTATTGTTATTGTTGGGTTTGACATCTTCAGGACAGGAATACCGGTTTATTTAACGGAGGAATAAACACACAAATTCATCGTTGATGTTTTAACCAGAACGGGGGAGGAAAGAACTTCTTTATTTTCGCACATGCGCAGTTTTACATTTCTAATAGGCCATGACTGTATCAGTGTAAGAACACAACACAATAACAAATCAGTCTATATGCCAAAACCCCCACTTGCTCTTATACTGTACAAGTCGTATTCAACCTAACTTTATCTGTAACATCCTTAGAACTTAGTTATACATCTCACAAATGTCAGTTTATATTCTAAACATATAACCCAATAATTTTTAATTTTTTAATTTCTCAATTAACATTTATTTTACACTTGTGAGTGAGTCACTATCACTTGCAGCGATTGTCCAGTTCCTTCCTGACTGTTTCAGGCCGTACAGTTAAATCTTATAATTTTTTTGACCGTATAGACCCACCTGCCCCCCACTGCATTTTTACCCTCTGGCAGTGTGGTCAATGTGAATGTATCATTTTCCTTAAGGGAATCCATCTCCTCCTTCATAGCAGTAGCCCAAATCTCTGATTTTGGTGAAATCATTGCTTCTTTGAAGGTTTGTGGTGCATTGCACATTACTCTGTAGCAGTAGTCAACACTATGTGGTATCTGGTCATCACACTTCACTTTACACTCATAGTCTTTTAAGTACTGGGGTTTCTTCCTCGCTCTGTCTGGATAGTGTGGACTCTGACTATCTGAAGTCTCGATTTGCACATCTTGTGTTTCTTCGGAAGTTTGATCTGCCATCTTGGCTTTTGGCATGGGGGATTCAAATCTCTTCCCATGAAGATCATCACCCATTTCCAAATCTGTCTGAGTTTCGCGTTCGACTATACCTTTTGTAAAGAACTTGACTAATCTATTTTTAAGAACTTTTCCAGAGTCTGGGTTGTACACTAGGTATGCTGGACTATTTTTATCATACCTGACAAAAATACCCTTTTCACATCTTGAGTCCAACTTTTTCTTGTTCTGTCTGTATGCATAGCAAGCAGATCCGAATTCTTTCATCTTTGAAAGATCAGGCTTTCTCCCAGTAAACATGTCTGTCCTACACGCTTATTGTAACACCTATTGCGAATTACTGCAGCAGTCATTACAGCATATGTCCACAAGTTCTTTGGTAGGTTGTTCTCAAGTAGCATGCATCTTGCCATTTCAAACAGTGTTCTCCAATTTCTCTCAGCGGTCCCATTTTGATGGGGTGAGTAAGAGGCTGAAGTTTCATGTCTTATGGCATTCTTACTGAGCAGTGACTGGAACTCTTTTGCTGTGAACTCTGTGCCATTATCAGAATCAGAAAAGCTTTATTGCCAAGTACGTTTTTTACACATACAAGGAATTTGTCTTGGTGATGTAGGTGCACGTCACATTCTCTAAAATAAGTTAAATAGGTTAAACAGAACAAACAATATAAGTATAAATATATGTATAAATATATACACACACAGAACGTATAAAAAAATATGAGAGTAAGAATTTAGATTACAAGAGCAGATTAAGTACAGTGGCATGTAGAGCCAGAGGTGGGGTGTGGAGAGAGTCAGGGTGGTTTCCGGGCCTTGTTAATAAGGCTAGTGGCGGAGGGGAAAAAACTGTCCTTGTGACGAGAGGTTTTGGTCCTGATGGACCTCAGCCTCCTGCCAGAGGGGAGTGGCTCAAAGAGTTTGTTGCCGGGGTGGGAGGGGTCAGCCACAATCTTTCCTGCACGCTTCAGAGTCCTGGTGGCGTAAAGGTCCTGGAGCGGCGGCAGATTGCAGCCAATCACCTTCTCAGCTGAGCAAATGACACGCTGCAGTCTGCCCTTGTCCTTGGCTGTGCTGGCAGCGTACCAGGTGGTGATGGAGGATGTGAGGATGGACTCAATGATGGCTGTGTAGAAGTGCACCATCATTGTCTTTGGCAGGTTGAATTTCTTCAGCTGCCGCAGGAAGTACATCCTCTGTTGTGCTTTCTTGACGAGGGAGCTGATGCTCAGCTCCCACTTGAGGTCCTGGGAGATGATAGTTCCCAGGAAGCGGAAAGACTCAACAATGTTAATTGTGGAGCCAGAGAGGGTGATGGGGGCAGGTGGGGCTGGGTTCTTCCTGAAGTCCACAACCATCTCCACTGTCTTTAGAGCGTTGAGCTCTAGGTTGTTTTGCTTGCACCACTTCACCAGGTGGTCAGCCTCCGACCTGTAGGCGGACTCGTCTCCATCAGAGATGAATCCGATGAGGGAGGTGTCGTCCGCGAACTTCAGAAGCTTGACAGACTGGTGACTGGAGGTGCAGCTGTTGGTATACAGGGAGAAGAGCAGAGGAGAAAGAACAGCCCTGAGGGGATCCGGTGCTGATGGTCTGTGAGTCGGAGACGTGTTTCCCCAGCTTCACATGCTGCTTCCTGTCAGACAGGAAGTCAGTGATCCACCTGCAGGTGGAGTCAGGCACACCAAACTGGGAGAGTTTCTCCTGAAGCAGAGCCGGGATGATGGTGTTGAAGGCAGAGCTGAAGTCCACAAACAGGATCCTGGCATAGGTTCCTGCGGAGTCCAGGTGCCGGAGGATGTAATGGAGGGCCAGGTTGACTGCATCATCTACAGACCTATTGGCTCTGTAGGCAAACTGCAGGGGGTCCAGGAGCGGGACGATGATGTCTTTGAGGTGAGAAAGCACAAGGCGCTCAAAGGACTTAATAACCACAGAGGTCAGGGCGACGGGTCTGAAGTCAGTAAGTCATGTGGTCCTTGGCTTCTTGGGAACAGGAATGATTGTTGAGGACTTGAAGCAGGCTGGCACGTGGCATGTCACGCAACTCAGCTCAGCGCAGTGCTTCAAGCTGGATGGGGAGACAGCATCCGGTCCAGAAGCTTTCCTGGGGTTTTGTCTCCTGAACAGTCTGTTGACGTCTTCCTCATTGATGAAGAGTCGTCACTGAGGTGGGTGGGGAGATGGAGGGGGGGACCTTTTAAGGTGGAGGTAGAGGTGATGCACTGTAGCTGGAGCTGTTGGGAGGCATCGTGGGGGATGGTATCAGGGAAGACCCTTTGTAGGGAGGTGTTGAGGGGGATGGTTACAGGACTGACCCCTTGTCTATCAAAGCGGCAGTAGAACTCGTTAAGGTCGTTGGCTAGGCGTCGGTTGTTGTTATCTGACCTGACACACTTTATTTTCCCATAAGGGGCCACATCAGCAATAAACTTCTCAGTAGCTTTTACAGTATCACTCTTTGCTTTTAGGAAATACACAAAAACCACCCCTGAATAATCATCCGTAAATGCAAGAGTGTATCTGAACCCGTCTTTCGCCTCTGGCTCAATAGGGCCAGCCAAATCAGTGTGCACAAGCTCAAGAGCCGCTTTTGCCTTTTCATCAGGCTCTCTGTTTCTGCTCTGAACAAATTTTCCCTGTGTGCAGATTTCACAGTTGAAGGTAGATTTGTCAATCTTACCTGTGATTTTCATTCCCTCTGTCAAATTTTCTAACTTTGACACATCCTCAAAATTACAGTGTCCAAGAATTTTGTGCCATGTGTGAATATCATAGCACCCATGACATCCATCATCATTTTCATCACTTACAGTGTTAAGATAGTACAGTCTATCGTACTCCTTAATGTCAAAAGTGGTACCGTTCTTGTGGGTGAGCTTGTTACACCCCTGTCGAAAGTTGACTGAAGCTCCATTGGCTGTCGCTGCTTTAACAGAGAAAATGTCCTGTGGAAGCGACGGCACGTACAGCGCCTTCGTCAGCGTTGTTTTCACCTGCGACCTTTGTTGTCTCTCAGGTAAACCTCCGCTGCACCTCTCCTCTCCGCGACACTATTCATTCTTGTTCCGTCAGCCAGCTGCACGGAATGTTTTTCCGGCTTGAAAGTCTCGTGAAACTCCTTAAACTTCCCGATGTCCGTGACTATATGTGACGTTGCTCCCGTATCAACCATCAGCCCTTTCTGTTTCAGTCCACGAACCTGACAGTCACTTATTCTGAATGCAAATGTTTGGCCTTCAGCATCGGTTGCTTGTTTCACATTGTCTCTTCTTTTTCGTCTGCAATTTGCATCAGTATGAGTGGAGCTCTTGCAAAAACTACACCACTGTCGCCGTTCTCTGCGCTCTCCAGTAACGGTACATTCCCGGGCCTTGTGCCCTTTCTGGCCACAGTTGAAGCAGGTTATCTCGGTCCCTTCATCTCTTCCTCTTGGCCAGCTAACTTTAATGTTACTTGCCTTCATCACGTTGTCATCAGTGGAAATGGCGCTAAACTTTTCGGTGCTTTCATAGCTCCTCAACTTGGTTTTGAACTTGCCAAAAGATGTCGGCTCGTCACTCTGCGTTATGTGGATGGCAAACGGCTTAAATGATTCGGGCAAACCTTTCAGAATCATTGCAATCAACAGCCCGTCACTTAAAGTCTCTTCAGCATTCCTCAGTGCTGTAATAGCCGTCTCAGACCGGATGATATAGTCCGTAACACTTTCGTCAGAGGCTTTCCGAAGAGAAGTTAGCTCAGTGTAGAGGCTAATCACACGTGGCTTCCCTTTACCTGCATAATGTTCCCTCAATATCTTCAACGCTTTTCTCCCATCATCTGCTGCTTCTCTCATTATCAGGGAAATACTTTTATCATCCAAAACCTGTATCAATTCGGCGTAGGCTTCTTCATTTTTCTCTTCGTCTTTTTCATCTTCATCATCCACGCTCAATATGGCGGCCTTTAGCCCTAGCAAACGCAAGTGCCCCAAAAACTTCGTCTCCCATAACTCGTAGTTTCTTTCATCTCCGTCGAAACATAATCTATTCCATTGGCTTCCATGTTCCCTTCTGGGCCCATAACCTGTTGGGTTTGACATCTTCAGAACAGGAATACCGGTTTATTTAACGGAGGAATAAACACACATATTCATCATTGGTGTTTTAACCAGAACGGAGGAGGAAAGAACTTCTTTATTTTCGCACATGCGCAGTTTTACATTTCCAATAGGGCATGACTGTATCAGTGTAAGAACACAACACAATAACAAATCAGTCTATATGCCAACAGTTATTCTAGGGTTTGGGTATTATTATTCCGGATTGGTAACGCCTATATCTCCGCAGTAGACTAGTCAAACGTTTTCAAATTTGGGGTATATATACATATCCCTGGTAAGCAGATCTCGAAAAAGGTTGGCACCGAAATTCCCAAAGGGGGCGCTATAACTTCTGGTCAAAGTTAAACGATCGCCACGTCCGCCCCGATGGGTAAATAATTCTGAAACTTGGTGTACATGCCTGACTTCGCATGCTGAAAATGTTCGCCCCTTGGACCCATAATGTCTGAAAATTTCGTGAAAACTTACAAAATCTTCTTCAGAACCATAGCTTTAAATGAAAAACAGTTTTCAAATACATGATCTATGGATTTGTCTGATTAAAATCCCAAGGAATGGATTTGATTGTGTAAAAAATGGCAGAGTTATGGCAAATTCAATAAATGCTGATTGGCAAAGTGTGTGTGTGTGTGTGTGTGTGTGTGTGTGTGTGTGTGTGTGTGTGTGTGTGTGTGTGTGTGTGTGTGTGTGTGTGTGTGTGTGTGTGTGTGTGTGTGTGTGTGTGTGTGTGTGTGTGTGTGTGTGTGGTAATGACTACACCCGTGATTTGCTTGAAAAGGGCAGCTGCTGGGATGGGCGGTGCGTGGGTTGTGAATACCTTGTGTGACTGCTGGCAGTCCTAGTTATTATTATTGTTTTTTCATCTCCTTTTCTAGTTTTGTTCCGTGTTAAAAAAAATCCCCCTAACTAACTACCAAAGTGAGGCACCTGGGTATGGGTGTGTGAGACAGATTTATTCACTTTATATTCATAATGTCAAAATGTTTGTTTATACAGTAAGTATTTTTGTCTGTCTTTTGCAAAAGTAATAAACACCATGACATATAGTTCTGACATTATACATTTCTCTTGTACTTAAAATACCTGGGATTTCCTGGTCTTTTTTGAAATATATATGAATGAAGGTAAGCAATGCCACTTTTATGGAATTGGCTTATTTTAATTTATAAAGAAAACTGTCTACATTAGACAAATTCAAGAAATGTATCCGATTACATCGAATCGCAAAGAATCGTATCGCACAGAATCGTTCCGTATTCAAATGTTTCGTCCCTGAATCGTATCTTAGCCCATGTATTTGCAGTGTTTCCCCTATAATTGTCCAACGAGCACGTAAACATTGGCTTGTAGCTCCGACTGCTATCGAGATGAAAGATCTTTACATATAACAGATAGCGATAACTATAGGTCTATGATTGCAGTTTACCACTATGGATGCAGTAAGAACACTGTTGAGAAACGTATATAGGCTGTTACCTCCGCCATGTCCTACAACTTGTAGAGTGTCCATGGTGACTATGACAAACATACCCGAATGTGATTGGTTAAACTGATATATTCGCTGGCGAGCATCGTCTTCTACCTAGGTGCGAATCCAATTAATGTCTCTTTTTCGCTAAACGGAAATTGCGTTGTATGTGTACCGTCTAATTCAACTTGATTTGTTATTTTATTATCGCAACCAACAATCGCATTCAATGTAAAAGGACCTTACAATGCGAGTCTTGAGTCAGTGCTCTCTTTCACCACGGACAACGCGGCTAGTTATATTAACGTGTTAATATAATATCATTTTGTGCCTATTATTTACTTGGCAAGAAAGAAATGTTTATTGGTAGAATGCCCTCTAGTGGACAGAACATTTAATAGCGGCATTGGCAATGCATAAGCATGTGTATACAGTGTATAGGTACATATTAAGTATTAAAAATAGGCTAAAAATAATAAGGAAAGAAATTCGAATGGGGTTATAGAGGAAGATTGACAGCTCTACTGTGTTCATGATGTGCTATGTTTTGCAAAGTTTGTATTTTTTTCTATGCAGTAAATGCACTTTATCTAAGTCATCCTCTCCTTGTGACCACTTTGTTTTAAGTCTTGATATACCAAGTGAACAAACATTTGAACGCAAATATAAATTGCCGACCGCGCCAATATGCCATACGTTTTAGTAGAAACCAAGTATTTATGTTCTAGTCTTAGTTTCTTCTCACTCTCGCATTTTGTTCTCTCTACCTTGATATGATACAGACTGGTGCTGTGTGTGTTTGTGTATGCGTGTGGAATGTCGAGTAGATAAGAGTGGGTTTAGCTTCTCAGACGGAGAACACACACCACTCCACTGCTGTTCTTGGTGTTAAGTGTCACATGATCTAGCTTGTTTACATTAGTAGTTTCTGAAGCTGCACTTTTTACGTTTCTCACTCTTTTCCTCCCTATCTCACTTGAGCCCATGCAGCTTATCATTTCAACCATTGTCCGAAATTAAACTTTTGGCGCACCTGCCAAGGGGACTGGTCGATGAAAGAAAACGATTGGCCAAGCATATATTTTTTACCAGCCAAAATAATAAATTGCCTTTTTGTGTCACATATACATACGTTTCAGTACATTCTTATTGAGATAATGTTATTATGTTGAATACATCAACTTAAAGGAGAGACCAGAGCAAAATTGGACAACTTATTTTGGTGGATAGGCGAGGCAATGATTTCTTAACAGAACTGATTTTTTTGTTCAACTGTGTTTGATTTCTTTTTTTGTTTTTGTTTCGATAAGTATTTAGTTTTCACACTAAAGTGTTGGTTAATGCTTATTATTTCTGAAGGAGTCATTTACATCATTTACATTTACAGGCTATTTTAACCATGTTAGGCCTACTTATTTAATTATTTACCTAATATTTCAATCTCCCCTCTCTGTCCCACAATAGTCATCTGTCATTTATAGAGATGTATACAAGGTTATATACAAGGTTAACTAATACATCCAATCAAAAAAAAAACATCTTAATCCAGGAAACTAACCTTTTATAGATATCTCGCTATTCAAAAAGTATTTGTAAATTCTCCAACGTTGGTGTGTTTAGAACCAATGGAAACCGAAAACACGGAGCGGATTTCTAGAATTACATTTAGTTTACTCAGGAAACAAGCTGGCCGGAATTAGGCTTGTGCCAATTTGCGATCGGATCGTATATTGGCAATTTAAGTAATGATCGACGATTTGTTTTTCCTACGCCAATATTAGGGCAATTTAACTAACCTACTCAATAAACAGAGCGCATGTAGACTCCGTCTGAATAGCGCTCTCCCTCTTTCAAAATATTACTATTAAGACGCGTTTGAAAAACTGCAAAAACCCGGATATTTTCAATGTCCTGCTTCGCTGAATGTGCGCATGCGCCAAAACCAAATGAAGCTTGAATAGACGCGGGGCATGCGCACATTCGGCAAAGTGGAACAATGAAAATGTCCGGTGTTTTGTTGACAAACGCGTCTTAAAAGTAATTCGTAAACAATCCCTTTACCTCTTGGACTATGGCAAGCAACAAACGCAGTTACATCGTTGAGTTGTGAACGTTTGTTTTTAAGATATCTTCCACTCATTGTTCGTTGAATGGTGAAATAATAGGCAGGAGGCAGAAGCTACGTTCAGATCGAGTCTACGTGCGCTCTGTTTGTAGAGTAATATCAGATCTCTAGAATCTGCGCCCTACTTCTGGTAGAGCAGAATGTCCACACGATTAGCTACGTTAATCAGCACTAGTGACGAGTGTATTTCAAAACCAGTTTGTCGTCTCTTCCATGGATCTGACACCCCGCATCTCCGTTCTCCATATGCCTGCTGCTCACCAAAACTTTGCTCTGCGCTCCATAAGAGTAGTTAACGTTATGAATAAGATTGTGATTGTGATATTAAAGATAATAATGTTAAACATTCTGCTGTGATATTGTCGCACCAATTGACCAATTTGATAGGAGACATTACTATTAAATAATTTTATTTTGGGGGTTTTATAATATTTCTAATAAAATTTTAACTTTCATAAATGTTTATCCACGTAACTTTTCCAGTGGACGTATCTACCCCCATCCCCTCCTCCCGCCGCCCCCTGGCGATCGGGTCGTATATTGGCGATGTAGAATAACCATGATTGGAAAATATGAAAATAGAGACGATCGCCAAACCCTAGCTGGAATATCTCACTAGGCGGCTCTTTGACCGCTTTGCGCGTTCGGCCATCCGATCAAGCAACCAATTGACGAAATGAGAAATGAAGTGAAAGGGGGCGTGAGTCAATTCAATTATTCTTTGTTTAGTTTAACGGCGATTGGCAGGCCATTCAATTGAATTAAATAACTTTAATAGGCAATCAATGTATGTTTGCAAACCAATGATTAGATTTTAATGACATGACTCTCGTCTCTCGAGATATAACGTTACGTTATAGGACCAGCTAGGCTCGATAGCAGTATCGATAAGCTCGGACCGTAATTTATTTTTGGGTTTAGAGAAATTTGGAACCGGGTCCTTATATACATCCCTACACACAATAGCTATTTAATTTACGGTAGCTAGCAGTAGACCGGCGGCAAGGGACAGTTTAGCGGATCGCTGTGTTGTCGAGTAGCTGATGTCCCGTGCTCGAGCTCTCCTAGTTTCGCGGCACTGTTTAGATGCGCGTAAAAATATATTTTATTATATTCCCCTTCATGTAAGCCTTTTTAATTGGAAATCAGGTCATAGGCTATACATTTAATGCAAAACACTGTATGACTATAGAGAGACCCAAAATTTAACAGGATGCACTACAAAACCTATGAAAACATAGTCATTGTTAGCCTATATAATGTATAGTATCAGCCAGACAAATGACAATCAATACGTAAACAACTGTCTGCGATGTGTGTTACTAAAACGGAACAGCAAATGTCACAGTGCATCAAGTAGCCTAACAGCTATTGGTGAAATGGGCAGGACATTAATGGTGTTACTTGGAGGGAATGAGTGGGAGATTTTTCTTAGTAAAAAGAAGCATCTCCGCTTTCTCGCACGCAATCCTGTTTCGCTTTTCATCTATCACATGACCAGCAGCAGAGAACAACATCGCTCATTATAAAGCTCATACACAACGACTACTAAAAACGTAGTCGTGGGGTAGTAACACGCCCCCTCCTACCTAGAACGCTCAGCCCCAAACCCTTTTCTTAGATAAATCCCATAGTGTTCAAATTCCAGCTAAAACTGTGGGTTCACATATACGTTAACAACGGACCTGTGGACGAGCTGAGTTATGCCGAGTACTTATTTTGTTTATTGGCTGTCTATTGGAGATTTCTGAAATGTGAAACAGTGTTGTTTACTTTAATATTTATGTAGTTTTTTATATATTAAGTTCCTTCTATTTAGTTTTTCTCATTGTGACAGTTCAGCTCAACATCATTTCAAAATAAAAGGAGAAAAGAGAATGTGCCTTTGATTTTCATTTAGTTGATAGGATTATCAAAAAGTAGTTATGAGGCATGTGGTTATTTTGGGTAGACATTTGTTTCATAGAATTTACAGAAAACATACTTTATCGTGATAAAAATTATTATTGAGATATGAAATGACCCATATCGTGATATAATATTTTGTCCATATCGCACAGCCCTACTCTAAATGCACAGTAGGGCGCAGATTCTAGACAGATATTACTCTGCAAACAGAGCACATGTAGACTTGATCTGAACGTAGCTGTCCGCCTCATGCCTATTATTTCACCATATACTGAACATCGAGTGGAAGATATCTAAAAAGCAAACGTTCACAACTCAACGATCTGCGTTTGTTGCTTGCTATAATCCAAAGTAGTCCAAGAGGTCCAACAGATTATTTGTGAATTACTTTTAAGACGTGTTGTCTGCAAAACACCGGACATTTCCACTTTGCCGAATGCGCCGTGTCTATTCAAGCTTCTTTTGCGTTTATAAAATATCTGGGGTTTTGCACTCAAACGCGTCTTAATAGTAATAATTTTAAGGAGGGAGAGCGCTATTCAGACAGCTTTAGCCAGACTGTTCTGCTGCTCCTGTGTCACGTTGTCGTTCTCACTCAGAATCTCATCGTACATGTCTAGCAACAAACTATTCCCATTTCTCCGGTGCCACTTTTCTGGTGGCTGATCTTGCCTGTATCCTGTGGAGTCATCACCAGGATGGGCCATCTTTTCCACCTGTTGCAGTAACATTCCTACTGCTTGCACTTTTGTACCTGGGTCGAAGTAGCAGTCCTTATATCGCGAGACAAGGATTATTGTAAAGCAATTGAGGGGCTCTGAATTAATGTGACGAAATCGCTGGTTTACGGCCTCCAGTAGTGTGTCCTTCGATGTTGTGAGTCCGTGGTCTGATGGAGCTTCCATTTTCAACAGACGTTTCAACGCTTCTACTGAGGGGATCACATCGGCTGCTGTGGCTGTAACTGAGCATATGTCTCTGGTCAATTGTTCAAATGGCTCGACCAGTGTGATCATGTTTTCTATCGGTGTCCACTGATTTCGGGTCAGAGATGCGTGCAACTCGTGATCCACTCTGTATGCTGCTAGTGCCCGTTTCTGTTCTTACAGACTCTCAACGTGTGAAATGTGCTGTTCCAGTGCGTAGTCACGTCTAGTTAGAGCACATTTGTTTTCATTTCCAATTGAGTCTGCACCTCCCTCAAATGGCTGGTGGCAACCTGAGTGTTTAAAATGGCCAACTAGCCTTCTGCCGATGGCCACGGAGTCAAAGAAACTTCTTTGGCTAAACACACCCTGGGTTACAATGAGCTGTAACGTGTGTGCAATGCACCCCAAGCTAGCGACCCCACACTCTTCCATATCCTTTGCTACATTACGTGCATTATCCCTGATCACAACATGAACATTATCCTTAGTCAAGTGCCACTGACCAAGCATGTTTTCAAAAGCTTAATCTCAAGCGGGCTACTCTTCATTCAGCCACTGCAGTGCAGTCAAGCTTAGCATACTTGTTGGGCTAACATCACTCGTCCATATGTCCATCGTAAAACTGTCTCTCGCGGTTGTTGTGACAATGTATGTGTTTGGCAGCCACATAATACAGACCCGGGAGACAAACATCTGAGAAGTAATGATGACTTGGGAGAGCATAACGGGGTTCCAAATGTTCCACAAGTTTGCGGAAACCTTGATCCTCAACCACCGAGAAGAGTTGATCATCAAGTGCCATGAAGTCCATTATTTTGTCATTGATCGCTTTAGCCTTTGGGTTGTTTTTGACAAAATTTCTGCTCTTATCAAACACCTCCGTTATGGAAATGTATTACAAATTGATAACCTTTTGTCCGCTCCTGAAACTGAAATAACTCTACAGCCACACTGCCGACATGTTTACTTCTCTGACAACAGAGTAGTTCACGCAAGTAGTAGTTCAAGTAGTAGTTCAGTAGTAAGTAGTTCATGCAAGAAAGCCTAACGTCAGTTGCGTAGGTCTACGCAAAGCAAATTGTAGGGAAATTAAAGATCCAAATTTTCGGTTTAAATGATCGGCTGAAATTCCATCGCAACAATAACTATAATTAAATTTTCTCACTTATATGCCACTCCTATATCGGCCACAGATATCGTGCATCACTAGTTCACATCCGTCATCCTCAACTGTTGTTTAATTTCATCACAACCACACAGATGATGTGCAGGTGTCAGTGTTTCCCATATGCATTGAGCATTGTCGCAGCACCGCCCCTGAATTACTAGCACAACCTGGTTGGGTGCCCCAAATACTATTTGTTTCTTTTTAAATCATATATATATCATAGGTGCCCAATACTGCACCCCCCTCAATTATTACATTGCCATTATTGTCATTGGAGAGATATTGTGGAAAAATACTGAGAGCAAAATTTGTGTTCTGCAATAGAAGAATAAAAAATGCATGAGGAACTAAATATAGGAAGCTTTAAGAGAAAAAGTAACACAAGTGACTTAATAATAGAAAGTATATATATTGGATTGTGTAGAAGAGAAACAACAGTATTATGAAACTCAGACGGTGGGATGGCTACAAATTGCAGACTGAAAACTCTATGTGCATTTTTGTTTCCATTAATGTCAAATAGTGTGCTCGTATGCTATATGGTGTTATTATATATATATATATATATATATATATATATATATATATATATATATATATATATATATATATATATATATATATAGTCATATTTCGGTTGGAATGTAACAGACACCTACTGGAATCACTGATCCCACTAAAACCTCTCTGCACCTGCCCACCTCAGCACCATGCACATGCACATCAGCACTGTGTGCACACACACATCAGTACTGTGGACGCACACATCAGTTCTGCCATTGGATTGATAAATTATCACATATGATCTGTGATCATTTCATGGCAAGTTCTACATCATCCGTGTTTTCATGTCAACATGCTTACAATCAATATAGGCCTAGTAGGACATTTGGAGGTAGTTGGCTTATCTGTATGTGAAAATATGAACCAAAGTCTACCCAAGTATTTACTATATTTGGTGTACAGCGCTTTTATTCAATGCATATATACATTCTGGGCATGGGTGGCCCCCAGGAGCCATGAAACCCCCAAGCCTGCCAGTGGTTATGCCATGCTCTACTAGATGTGGTAGAAAGGACCACATATTTGCAAGTTGAATGGTGAAGCAAAATTAGATCACATGATGATGTTATTAGAGACACAGGTTTAATGCCATGTGCAACTGCCATTCGTCCCAGACATGATGTGTGGATATATCTGGATACAAGGTGGCCAATACCATTCACTGCTCAATACTGTATTTGTACAAGTGCACTGGTGCATAAAACCAAAGCCAACTGTTCCATTTTAAAGTGATTAAACGGCATATAGACACCTTTTATGCATTTGCAGGTCTTATAAGGCTAACATGGGGATGATATTTATTGCTATTACTTCACTCTCTCAGACAGGCACACCATCCTAGGCAATTTTAGCTTGCAGCCACAGAATAAAAAAAAAAGACAAATAATTGTGGCCATAGTATAGCGTACTTCTCAATATGTTGCTTAACGGCCTAGCTTTGTAATGGAGAGACATAGTCATGTTTTTCGTCCCCAAAAACTGCTAGGACAGCAACCGTTGCATGCTACATGCCAGCACAAGTCCACCTCCAGAGTTTTATATTTCCCATAATACTTGTGTAAAGTCTGGTCTAACTGGTTGAGCCCATTGTGCGAGGGCTTAAACGTGCGGGAGTGCAAATACAAGTGCTTCGATGGTACACACAGACAAGAGAGGGCCGACCCCACAAGGACACCCAAACCCATGTTGAGCTGGGCTACCTGGGTTGAACTACAGCCTGAATTAGTTGATTCCTAGCTTGTTTTGAAGGGAATGTTGCTCCGATTTTGGGGTTTTCTGTCAGAACAAGACAGAGTTTCTTCTACTACTGTGCTAGCTATCCCAAAAATAACATGATGGTGACATTTCTGCTTATAATTATGTGTGTTGTCACTCAATCGTTGAAGGTTACTACACTGGAAGTCACTTCTTCAATTTATCTGACTTTAGTTGAATAACCCTATGTTCTTAATCCCTGCAATGGGACGATTAACATAACCTGGTTTCTCCTCGGGTGTAACTGGGTATAGCTCACATAAATATCACATTCTAGATCACCATAATGGCTGTTCACATCTCAAAACAATGTTGGTAACTTTTGGTAATAGTTTATTGCTGGCTCTGGTGTGTTGGCATGCACGGGTAAAGGCTTTACTCTGAGGTTAAGAACTCATGCTGCAGCCGCTCTGGTCTCTGTTATCATTGCTGACCAAACACAAAAAGCACTACCCACATCTCCTTTTTAGATCATACTTTATTTGTCAAAGCAAAAGTTAAATCCCTTTTTAATACACTTATCTTTGGTAGTTGGTAGGACCAATGAGCTCATGGTTGTTTATTTTGAAGGTAGAAATCACTCACTCTCGCTCAAACTCCCAAACACATACATGACATAAAGAGGCAACCCCTTCCCCCATCTATGGAATGCTGTTCCGAGACTGCCTGGAAGTCCTCACTGATATACATCATGTCACCTTGCTGTGTGTGTGTGTGTCTGGCGGAAGGGCATCACAGGTCCTGCCGAGAGGGAGATAGGCTGTCCTCTTAGTGCTGCTCTGGTTGTTGTTGCTCTGCATGTGACAAGAGACAACTACACGTCTAACAATAACTGTCCCATAGTCTCTCTCTCATTCCCCAAAGCAATCATTTAACGTACCCATCACCCTTAAGTATGTCTGTGTGGAAGATAGGAGCCGTCCCAGCTACCCCCACCACCAACACACATGCTGGCTGTAAACAAAGCCGTTTCCTTGGTTGTCAGCAGGCAAGGAGTTTCAGTGGGGTGGTCAGTGATCGGGGTGATTCTCTGGTTTTGACAGGCCTATATGCTGATATGCATGTCACGATGATTGATCATGATTATGAGTCAGAGACAGCCAGCTGTTGACCAACAGGGTATTTGCTAAAAGGCTTCTGAAAGCACAGGGCCGTTCTGGAACTTACACAAGATAATGTTTTTACAATTTCACAGCCAAAATAGACTTGAAATCTGATTTGAAGCGGGCAAAAAAATTAAACAAAGCAATGCTAGATTTGCCATTGTGCATTGCTGCGTTATTACGATAAGGTTATAGTTATTATTTGTATTGTTTGTGCGCTGCAAAAGAAAAATATTTTTCTTTCTTAAATGCCTACTGCGTAGATCTCGCTATAGACCTACACACAACGATCCAAATTATAGGAGCAAATTTTTCGTTTTCATATAAATAGTGTATGTTTTTAGTATTTGTTTCTGTATTATGAGAAGTTTCTTATATAATCATATTGTGCTGATTAAATCAGAGTCCTTAGTGTGCGCCATATACGAGCTGCGTTATTTGAGTTGTTAATTTGTTGAGCCGACAGAAATGCGTTGTATGCCACGCACTACGGAGTTTAGTTTGGATTAGTTAAGGAAAGAAGCTATTACAGATAATACCATAGACTGTAAGAATAATACACACCCACCACCGATTTAACCTGATTTAACATATAATTACATGCAATAGTTTCGCCTGTGATACTATTGATATATTGATCTGTACGTATCAATATATGCAGACAGAGAAACGGATAGCTACGCTGTTCTCGGTCATCTGCCTCTATTGTGGTGACTCAACTTTGGATAACAAATAATGAGTTAGACAGTTGTGTTTATATAGAATAAATGATTGTACTGTTTTGACTGCATGGATCTGGATTGTTTATGAAAATTGTGCGATCTCCAACGTAATTACAGGGCTTGTGCACCGGAGGCGTAAGGTTAAGCAAGGAATGATGTTAATCTCATCAGACATGTCGTTAAGGTTAATGCGCCAAAAATGTAATAAAGATTGTTCACAAGTCCCGAATCTCGAGGTCAAGTCCCAAGTCTTTTGAGGACAAGTCTCAATTCAAGTCTCAAATCATGTGTGTGACTCCATTCCAAGTCGCAAAACTCGACAATGATTGAAGTGTTTAAAACAGAGTGAAAAATTGCAAAATGAACAAAATAAAAAATAAAAAGGGTGATCTCAACACCACCAGCATGCTGAGATAACAACTGTGCCAGCTTGCTGCACTCTAGACTGAAACCTGTCAATCAAGGCGGTTACACCTCTTATTGTGTATTTCTTGAAGACTTTAAATGCAAAAATACTTTCATACTATTTCACATGGCATACAAAGTTAGTCATTGTTTATTTACCCATTGACTTTCTACTGCCTTTTACTACTACTACTACTACTACTACTACTACTACTACTACTACTACTACTACTATTACTATCTGTTGTTGCTTTGTGTAGGCATTCTTTACACTCTTCATTCAAAATTAATTTGTCTGCTTTGATTTTGGTGGCTACAGAACGGTACAAGGCTAATAAATGCATCATGTATTCTATCCTTGATGTGTTCTCAGGTGTTGTGCAGCTGACTCTGCCATGGCCACCCTGTTTAAGGAGCTGCCCTCCTAGACACTCCCTGTTACATTAGCCAATACACCCCCCCCCCCCCCCCCACACTCATACACACACACACTCATACACACACACGCACACACACACACACACACACACACATAAACATCCCTCTAAACCACACCCAACGGAGTCAGTTCCTTCTGCGGCTGCCGGTGTGTGAGTGCGAGAGCGAGCGTCTGGGTTTGCGTATATGCATGAGATGACAACCTCCCATCTTAATGGCCATGTTGGCGACGGGGAAGGCGGCGGAGGAGGAGGAGAGGATGAGATGAGGGGAGGGTCTCAGCATAGAGAGATGGCAGTGGATTGTCCTGGGGAGCTGGGCAGCCGGACCCTGCCGGTACGACGATCCGCTCAGCTGGAAAGGATAAGGCAACATCAGGTATACTCTGGATTCTTTGGTTCTGCAAAAAATACCTTGGGCAGGTTTGGAGCTCCCTTCTTCCATGTGACAGGAGAAATGTTTTCAGCTAGCATAAGCAAACAATCCGGTTAACATGCTTTGAGATCCACAGCAGTGCTATTGAATACACAGAAACACTAAACTCTGTTTGGGTTGAGTGAATGGAATATACTTTTTTGCTTGACCCCGCATGTTGAACGTTTGTAAACAGCAGTTTGGTTAAACATTCATATGACTAGCGACAAATTTGGCCCGACTTCTCTGCCTTGTTGAGTCACTTTTTTGTGACTTGACTGAAGATATTGGGGTGTTTTTAGTGCATTCATCTTAAAAAAACGATGTTGCTTTGAGTATTAAGGGGGGATGTTGCATGGACGCTTACGTAACATGTTACCGTGTGACGACCACACATTCGTCCCTGTAACGGGTGCATGTTTGCACACGCATGTGTTTTCAGGAAGATCTCCGACGGCGCCGCGAGGAGGAGGGGCGGCAGTTGGATCTGAACGCGTCCCTCAGGCTCCGCAAGCTCTCTCAGAACCCCCACGTCGGGATCGACAACCCCACGTTCCTTCAGGACTCGCACACACCCCAGCAACCACCGCTGGGAAGCCAGCACGCACAGACAGTGTTGGGTAAGATCCTGGCTCCCAACGGTGTTCTATGCTTTCTCTCGTGTGAGAACGATTTAAAAAGTAGCGTGATTTACAGGTATTGTGTAAATGGGTGGCACGTTAGTCTCGTGCAGTGGTTCCTAACCATTTTGGGACTATGGCGTACATGATCAGAAATGTAAAGCACACCAACTTAAAGTTGTAGGGCACGATTATTTTTCACAATTGCACTATTTGTGAAATATGTATTGAAATGGACTCTTTATGTGGTACAATGAAATAAATAATAAAGCAAAACCTGATTAGGACCAATTATATTAGTAATCTATTTCAGGATTATGTGTTGAATCCCACACAATCTCACGGCACATCTAGGCTTGCCTCAGGGCACACTGGTTGGGAACCACTGGCCTTGTGGTTATAGTCTTTGACTCCCAGCCGAAAGGACCCGGGTTCCAACCTCAATGCCCACAGTCTACCTGGAGCCACCCCGAAGCCACATTCCTAACCCCTACTTGCTTATTAACGACATGTATCTTAAAAACGTAGGGCTGTCAAGTTCTGGTCGATTGGTTGGTCGATATGCACTTGTTCGACCAAATTCTCATTGATCGGACAATTGCTGGTGTTCCTTTCATAAGGAAAAAAAGCGCTACTTAATCCATTATTTTTAGGGGCGGGAGGGACAAATGCAGACTGATGTATTCAATTTTTGAGTGATAGGCTATATTGTGTTAGAAATTAAATTATTTATTAATACAAATTATATTCAAGGCTCCGTAGTTTCTGATTTAATAATTGTGTGGTTTAATAGACTATAAGACTTATAAAACAGGAGGTCAAAACACCCTGGTTTGCACAACTTTAAACTCGCCCTACTTAAGGAATACTGCTAGTTGTATCTTAGTATATAAAAAGTGTCACAGATCTGGCATGTCTGCTGGCTTCCTGGCCCTCTTAGAAGAGGACAACCATTTTGCTGCTACCTGGCTAGGGTTGAATTGCTCCAATGGGCAGCCTTCTGTGCTGATACGGATCAAGTGTTCAGCAGTGGAGACATGGAGGCTGCGGCGTGTTCTTAATACGATTTTGTGCCAAAAACATTTGGCATCACAAAGATGCCTTTTCCTTTTCCAATCCCCTTTCCACATTAAAACTGTACATTTTACCACTTTATTTGGGTCTGTGTGTCTTCTTCGTTGGCCCGTTTGAGGTTTTGGTTTAATGTCAACACTGGAAAATACCGCTTCACCTTCTTGTTATCTAAGATAGCTATCAACAAAGTATAGATCCCGTTTCCTTAGCAACGGGATCTATACTTTGCTAAGGTATAGCAAAGTATATACCGCAACGTTGTTGAGGAAACTGATTTTGTTCGCTTGGAATTGTGGGATTTGGAGTTGGATGTATGGATTCTATGCAGGCGGGGACAAGGTTTTTAATCGCACAATAGACTACAACTACCAAGTAGAATAGTGATGCGCCATGGATTCACCTCACACACAAACTTTCACTTTACACAAACAAGCGGCTCTGTCTCACATACAGTATCTCACAACAGTGAGTACACCCATCACATTTTTGTAAATATTTGAGTATATCTGTATATGTGACAATACTGAAGAAATGACACTTTGCTACAATGTAAAGTAGTGAGTGTACAGCTTGTATAACAGTGTAAATTTGCTGTCCCCTCAAAATAACTCAACACACAGCCATTAATGTCTAAACCGCTGGCAACAAAAGTGAGTACACTCCTAAGTGAAAATGTCCAAATTGGGCCCAAAGTGTCAATATTTTGTGTGGCCACCATCATTTTCCAGCACTGCCTTAACCCTCTTGGGCATGGAGTTCACCAGAGCTTCACAGGTTGCCACTGGAGTCCTCTTCCACTCCTCCATGACGACATCAAGGAGCTGGTGGATGTTAGAGACCTTGCACTTCTCCACCTTCCGTTTGAGGATGCCCCACAGATGCTCAATAGGGTTTAGGTCTGGAGAGACATGCTTGGCCAGTCCATCACCTTTACCCTCAGCTTCTTTAGCAAGGCAGTGGTCGTCTTGGAGGTGTTTTTGGGATCGTTATCATGTTGGAATACTGCCCTGCGGCCCAGTCTCTGAAGGGAGGGGATCATGCTCTGCTTCAGTATGTCACAGTACATGTTGGCATTCATGGTTCCCTCAATAAACTGTAGCTCCCCAGTGCCGGCAGCCCCAGACCATGACACTCCCACCACCATGCTTGACTGTAGGCAAGACACACTTGTCTTTGTACTCCTCACCTGGTTGCCGCCACACACGCTTGACACCATCTGAACCAAATAAGTTTATCTTGGTCTCATCAGACCACAGGACATGGTTCCAGTAGTCCATGTCCTTAGTCTGCTTGTCTTCAGCAAACTGTTTGCGGGCTTTCTTGTGCATCATCTTTAGAAGAGGCTTCTTTCTGGGACGACAGCCATGCAGACCAATTTGATGCAATGTGCGGCATATGGTCTGAGCACTGACAGGCTGACCCCCTACCCCTTCAACCTCTGCAGCAATGCTGGCAGCACTCATACGTCTATTTCCCAAAGACAACCTCTGGATATGACGCTGAGCACGTGCACTCAACTTCTTTGGTCGACCATGGCGAGGCCTGTTCTAAGTGGAACCTGTCCTGTTAAACCGCTGTATGGTCTTGGCCACCGTGCTGCAGCTCAGTTTCAGGGTCTTGGCAATTGACACTATTATACAAGCTGTACACTCACTACTTTACATTGTAGCAAAGTGTCATTTCTTCAGTGTTGTCACATGAAAATATATACTCAAATATTTACAAATATGTGAGGGGTGTACTCACTTTTGTGAGATACTGTACATAGCTGTATGTAACTGTATCGCTCAGGTGCTACTGCAGAAAATGCTCATCGCACAGACCGATTTTTTTGTAGCACGTACAGTACTGTACAGCCCTGTCAAGTAGAGTGCACTGTGGTCGATTAAGTTAATCTAGAGATAACATGAATGTTTTTATTTTATTTTTATATTTTTCATCTACCAATCGATTGGTTGTAGAGTTGGACGAATTTCAGTCAACCAAGATTTTCTTTGGTTGACTACAGCCCTACAACAAATATGTTTGTTTTGGATAAAAGTGTCTGCTAAATGACTTAATGCTACATTTCATTATTGGTAGGTACTAGGCTTTCTGTGAATGAACACTGCTGGCAGATTCAAGCCCTAATGTGTCCATAAAATACACATTTCCTCTTCAAGTAGTTTTGCAGGCGTGGTTGCATGGAAGTTGGGTTAAAGACACAGTGGAAAACGGGGCAGTGATCGGACAGAGGGGGGAAAGTAAAGATGGAGGCAACGTATGGAGAAAGAAAGTAAAATGAGTGTAGTCATCCCAAGGGTGAGTGACACAAAGGACAATGGACGTCGTAGTCACTACAATGAGAGTGAGATCAAGAGCGAAAAAAGTATTCAGGAAAGAGCTTTTTGCATTCAAATTCCTTAGGGAGGAGGAGGGCACTTGATGGCAAGTTAATTAAAACTGTTGGGGATCGCCATGAAACAAACACACATCGATGCCTCGCAGAGATGTAGTCGCAAGCAGTAGGGAACACATTGTTCCTCCTGCTGCTGCCTTTGTCTTTTTCCACATTAAAACAAAGTACAGTAAGATTTTCCTTGATTGTCACAGGTCAGCTGGTGTTCAGTAATACACATTGTTGTTATCGCACAGAACATACACAGTATCACAACCATAATGATGTTTCACAAATAGCTCTCAGAAATTGGTTTGGATCTATGGTTTTGAATCGATTCAGCCTTATCTTGTATAGATTTCCCGATATGTGTGGGTTAATCTTCACACCCCTAAGTCGTACTGAAAATGTTCTTCCTATCGTTTGATCTCTTTGCCTACCTCTCTAATTGTCTCTCTCTGTGTTTGTCTCTCTTGTCTGTGTTTTCCAGAGCTTGAGGAGCTGCTGCTGTCCCTCAAGCAGGTACAGGGCTGCCTGTCAGACCCACAGAGTCAGAACGACGTGGACCTGGTGCTGTCACTGCTCCACAAGGTAATATCAAGAGGAATTCTGCGGGCGGGGAGGTCTGTATGCTTATTACCACATTGTTTTCACGATGAGCTTGGGAGACTGGTTCCTCCGTATTTGGACAAAAACAACAAAAACACTCTCACGGTCCACTGCCCAGCTAGTCTCCAAGACCTCTGTTCTCCTGGGTCTTTAGTTTCCCAACAGATAATCGCCGGTCCTCATGGATGGTTACCACTTGTGATGTTTACCACTATGAAGCCTTTGTCTGTTGCCCTGTACCTCAGAGGTGGGCGTTATTGCTTAAAAGGCTGTTGTTTTGGAAATCCTCTTTCTTTTGACACTCATCCTGTATGTGTAAACCTACTTGGCAATAAATCTGTTTCTGATTCTGATCTCCATGTCCAGGCTGACTTCCAGTCTGCACTCAGGATCCACAATGCTGTGGCCAACAGCATGCACCGCCCCTCTCCGCCATACCCACACACACACCAAGCTCTGCAGCTGGCCATGGAGGTACACTCACTCACTCATGCACACGTGTGCATTTTTTGCCAACGTATTGCTACTCATTAGAATAGAAATAGATTAGAGCAATAAATAGGGCAATAGTTTAATCAGAACAAAAGCAGTACAGTTTATGGGGCACCATAAAAACAAACCCACTAATCTTTATAAAGATTTGTTATCTGTATTATAAGAGTTGAAAAGAAGGGCTTCTCTTGGCAGTCCTCCATCCATATAAAATGTATTGTGCTAGAGAAGTGTCTTGGCACATAGTTATAGTTGACTGACCACAGGGTCTGTGAATGCCATGGCAGCTAGTCGGTTAGGCTGTGTTTTATTGGGGTTAATTCCCCTTCAAAGTCTAAACTAATTATAATGATAACTATAAAGTGTATAGACATATACATAGACAATTAAATACACTTTACAACCCAGTGTTTTGTTAGTTTGAATACAGCCTTAGGATAAATAAGAATTAAATCACAGAATTACAGCACCAACCTAAACGTAACTGTCTTTCTCTGTTACGTTATTGCCCACGGTTTGTTTCCATTGGTAACAGGTGGAGGGTTTGGTCCAGTCCAGTCAGAATAAAGATGGCTTAGAGCTGCAGAATCTACTGTCAGAAACACATGTGCAGGTAAATACTCACTCACTCACCCACTGATACACACCCGCTCGCTCTCTCACTCACTCACTCACTCACACACACTCTACACATGCACTCGACCATTGTGCTGTTCAAGGTAAATGCATACTGTGTGCTTGTATGTGCAGGCTCTGCTGCTGGCCCATGACAGCGTGGCAGAGAGGGAAATGCAGCTGGAGCCTGTGTCCCCTCCAGGGGAGACGCTGACCCAGTGGGGCGGGGAGACGGTGAAGATAGTGCGCATTGAGAAGGCCAGGGACATACCACTGGTAAGAAAGTGTGATGGCTGTTAAACACTCGACACACTTTGAACAGTAACTCCAAGTACAGGGATGAATATTGAATGAATGGCATGCAACGTCATGACACAATGGCAATACGCAGAGCTGAAGGTTGCTAGGTGGAAAGACTTTGGAAGTTAGTTCTGACACATAACATTTGGGTAAGACTCAAGTAGGTTGGTAGGTCACTTGCTCACACTCTGGATGGCTGGATACATAGTTAAATACATTCATTCATATATTTTGCACAAAAGACACATATTATAGTAAACTCTTAGCACTGTTTTAACATAAATAAATAAAAACAGATGCAGTAGGTGGCCTGTTTCACTGTGATCCGACCACTCGGCTGTGTTTTTAGAATGGTGGTGTATGTTGTGTCTCCCTAGGGCGCCACAGTGCGTAATGACATGGACAGTGTGGTGATCAGCCGCGTGGTGCGGGGGGGGGCTGCCGAGCGCAGCGGCCTGCTGTCCGTGGGCGACGAGATCCTGGAGATCAACGGTGTGGAGATCCGGGGAAAGGACGTCAATCAGGTGTTTGATATACTGGTGAGAAGAAGCAATAGGTGTTACATATGTGGCCGGGTTCGAGGCTGGGTTATTAACACATAAAGCACTGACATTCATATTTAATAATGTTAATAGTTGTTAATTACATATGTTGCCCTTGAAATTTAATGTTGGTGGACAATGGAGGAGCTTGTAGTGGGGTACCCTACACTACTATGATGTTAACATAATGCAGAGAAGGAAGGACATGGAGAAGCATTAACTGACGAAGCAGCATACTAAAATGTCATGCATTTTTTGTTCTTCTATATTTATCTTTACATGAACAAAAGTCCCCAACTACACATATCAGAAAGAAGCAATGCAGTCATACTTTGAACAAAGGAAGGGGAGAGGTTTTGCGGGAGGCTGTTTGTTATCAAGGACTCTGGCCTTTGGAACATTTTGAACCATTACATAAAAACAGTCACGCTTCGATAGTGGTCTCATTCGCATTAAAGGATAGTTTCAGTCAGAGACATTTTGAAGCAACGTGTAAGCCTTTGTTTTGCAGACAAATGATTGTCCCTAGAAAAATAGTTGGTTGACTTCAGGTCTATAGTCAGGTTGGTTTTGAAGATCCAGCCACGGGTACATTTGAAAACTGTCCCGTGTGTGTATCTCACAGGCGGACATGCACGGCATCCTGACCTTTGTGCTGATTCCCAGCACCGAAGGCAAGCCCCCTCCCGTAAAGGAGACAGTGGTGAGTTGAGAACCATCTCTGAAATGTCCAGAAGTCACCCTTTTCAATCTGTGGCCTCATCTACGTATATAACCATCAATCTCATGTCCCTTTGCCCAGATTCACGTGAAGGCCCATTTTGACTACGACCCCTCAGATGACCCCTACGTACCCTGCAGAGAGCTGGGGCTTTCCTTCCAGAAGGGAGACATCCTGCACATCATCAGTCAGACGGACCCCAACTGGTGGCAGGCATACAGAGATGGAGACGAGGAGAACCAGCCCCTGGCTGGACTGGTACCCGGTACGGCCACACCCCTACAATCATGAGTCTTTCCAAATCTGAGTTTATTAGCTGACTTTAAATTGTGCCATCAAAGAAGGGAATAGAATTTAGAGGCAACAACCAAAATGGGCATTATAGGAAGGCAATAGTGCAATATGGAAATTGTGTTCAAGAGGGAGTAATAGTTGCTTACTTGCATTACACTATCCTGACGTGGAAAGCTTTGTTCTGTTGAGCTTTCTTTTAGAGGGCTTATTAACAGGCCACTATTAACTGCACAAAGGTGGTAGAGTACGTACCAAATGTGTATCTGTTTCTGTAAGCACCATTTTTCTCAAGCTGTATTATCTGCATTCACCAACACAACAATGTGACCGTATGGTTTTGCTTTTCCGTTGACGTAGGCAAAAGTTTCCAGCAGCAGAGAGAGGCTATGAAGCAGACAATTGAGGAAGACAAAGAGCCAGAGAAGTCTGGTCAGTTTTAAAGCCACGTCAAACCACTCAACTTATTGGCTGTTTTATTTTTGCCAAAATATATAATATTATTGTAAATTAAGTAAGTAATCCATTTTGGGATCCTAATAGGAAAGCTCTGGTGTGCAAAAAAGAACAAGAGGAAGAGGAAGAAGCTGCTTTACAATGCCCACAAGAATGAAGGTATGTCTGCTGGTTCCTTGTGATGGCATTTCTTGTTCCAACATTTAAAGTTGCCATGTGCAACATTTACCCAAACATATCTGTAGTCAATGCTAATCGAAGGTGATTTCAGTAATGTTATGATTAAAATCACATCCTATCCTCACATCCACATCCTATCCAGCTGATTGGATTAGCTTCAGTCACTCTGATCCCGAGTGCTGTATTCCCATTAGCAAACTTTACCGGTACCATTTTAATTGAAGTAAAAATGTTTCTTCAAATAAAAGCTATTGTAGAAATTTCCAAAATGGCATTGCCTGGTGTTTTTATCATTTACATAACTTGCTGGGGTTAGCTGTTGGCCGACTGAACGTTGTTCAGAGGTGCCGTTTCCAGCCTGATATTTAGAGGCGAACCCGGAGGTTAACTCGTGATCTGAATGGTTAAAGGGAACATTGCAGCCCACAGGTCTCACAGGTCTGATTTTATTCTACTGCTTTATATTCCCTCCTTTAATTTCTCTGTGTTTGGGGCTCCCCGGTCGCTCACCGGGTAGAGCGTGTACCATTAAGGCTTAGTCCTTACCGCAGCGACCCGGGTTAGATTCCTGCCCGTGGTCCTTTGCTGCATGTCCTCCCCTCTCTCTCCCATACCTTCCTGTCTATCTCACTGTCTAGAGTAAAGCATAAAAATGCAAAAATAAAGCTTTATTTCTTTCTAAAATTATCTGTTTTGCTTTGGTTTTGTCTGTAATAAGGAGATGCACTTTTTTACCTTTAGATAATGACAATGAAGAAATTCTCACCTATGAGGAAATGGCCCTGTACCATCAACCAGCCAACAGGAAGCGGCCAATTGCACTGATTGGTCCACTGAGCTGTGGCCAGGCAGAGCTTAAGCAGAGACTGGTCAACAGCCAACCGGAGCGCTTTGCTGGGGCCGTCCCTCGTAAGAAAAACAACCAGATTCTTTACAAGCTTTAACTGTCAAGACTTAAGTCAAAAATAAATTGCCATGTTCTGTGTGTTCCAGACACTACAAGGAGTCGTCGCGATGGAGAGTTGGGTGCGAGAGACTATCATTTTGTGTCTCGCCAGGCATTTGAAGCGGAATTAGCTGCCGGTAAGATCAATATGCATTTTACATTTTAATGTATTTTACTCTGGTCAAACTCATTGGAAGTAATCAAAAAAAATCAAAAGATCTCAAACTTCTCAGTTAATTTTGTTACAAACTAACCACAGGGTAAGACTCCGCAACGGTATACTAATCCTGTTTGACGTGAGGAGAGAGAGATGGACAGTAAATAAAGAGCGCTGGGGAAGCGTATGATGGTAAGCGCTACTCACCAGGGCTCGCGTGTTCCAGTTCTCTCTCCAGGCTTCCAGTTGACCTGGGCCAGCTCGTGCGGTTCTTCTCCTCCATTCAGTCAGTGATGTGCTCCATGTGCCATGATAATCACGGCATTACGTATATATCTACGTGTACAGTGTCTGGCCCATCAGAGAAGTCAATGAACTGATATGTGGTACGATGTCCTGAGTCCCATCTTGGTACGTGTAATTGTTTCGGTTAACCGCAGATTGTAATCGCACAAACGCTGTCGAATAGTAGCATTCTTCTAAATCCACGCGGTGAGATTAAATCCCAAAAGAAAAGACAGGTTTATAACAAAATCGCTCCAACAACACATACTCCTCTCTCCGTGTCAATATGGTCTTTGATTTTGAACCTCGCTCCCTGATCCCACAGGTGAGTTAAATCACCGTAGATCTGTCCTGTGTGGGGCTGATCAGCCCCACACGACTAACCCTCCCTCCCACAAAAGAAACTTTTCTTTTCTTATTTATACATGTTACAACTATATACAAGCAATTCCAAGGTTACGGTCATTAAGAGACTTAACTCAAGCTGTGAATAAAGTGTCTGCGAGAATGTTCTCTTTTCCCTTGACATGGAATATCACCAAACTGTAAGGCTGCAATGCTAAGCTCCATCGAAAAGAGTCTTTGATTCTTTGTCTAAAATCTCTCCAAGAAAACCAGAGGATTATAATCTGTGTAAACCTCTATGCTACCCAAACCACTAGAGGTAAAGATTTCAAAGTGCTGTAAGGAAAACACTAGAGCGAGGGCCCTTTTTTCAATGGTTGAATAGGCTTTCTGGGCTATTTAACTTCCTAGAAAAATAGGAATTCCTAGAATTGCCAAAAGTATCAGTCTGCATCAAGACGGATCCAACTCCTACAGTTTAGAGGGCCTATTGAAATCTGACACCGCTAACACAGGTTCACAGGAATACACAGCCTTCAATCTAGTGCGAGCTGACAGTGATCCGACCAAATCTCTGGTTCTTCTGTAAAAGACAGGTAAGAGGTGTAGCTACACTAGCTCCCAAGTTCCCAAAAACCATTACCAGAAACCTCATGAGTACCCGTCGGTTTTTAGGGGGTGGCATCTCCGGTATAGCCTTGACCTTGACGAGGCTTTACCTGACCCAGCCCCACTACATGACCTAAATAAGTCACTTGAGCTTTGGCAATCTCACTTTTTGCAAGGTTGCAAGGTTGCCGGCTGAACAAGGCTTTGAGGTAAGAGATATGCTCTGACCACGTGTCGCTGTAAACAATAATGTCATCTAAATAGGAAACTCAGTTAGTTAGTCCGTCAGTGAGCACATTCAATAGATGTTGAAATGTGGCGGGGGCATTCTTAAACCTGAATGGCATCAGTAAGAACTAATGCAAGCCATCGGGCGTTACAAAGGCTGAAACCTCTTTGGCACCAGGAGTCAGAGGGATTTGCCAATAACCTTTCATGAGATCAAACTTGGATATGAATTTGGCTGTACCCACCCGATCAACAAAATCTTCCAGACGGGGTAACAGTCCGTGTTTGTAACGGCATTGGGTTTTCTATAGTCCGAGTACATACGAGGAGAACCATAGGGTTTTGCAATGGGGACAATAGGAGAGCTCCACCCACTATTACTGGGCTCTATGATGTTATGCTTTAAGTTGTATTCAATCTCTTTCCTTATCAACTGTCATTTTTCCAGGTTTTACCCTATAATGTTGTTTTATTAGGGTTGCCCCAGAGGTATCCACATTGTGCTGCACCAAGGAGGTGATCCCTGGTTTATCCATGAACAGTCTAGGCTGAGAATGTAACAAATTCCCAACATCTTTCCGTTAAGAATCAGACAAATAGGCTAACACATTATCAAGATTGGCCATGAGAGTCGTGTTGTCTAACTGAATTTCCACAGTCGCAGTAAGGGCACTCTATTGGGTCAACTGGGGTATCTGGGGCTGCCTGGGACCCAATATAAGCAACAGCCAAGGGAGGCCTGTCCTGGTATTTCTTCAACATGTTTAGATGGCACACCTTGGAAGACGTCCTCTTATCAGGGTTGTGTTATTACATAGTTAACGCCACTTAATCTTCTATTTACCTCATAGGGGCCAGAGAACTTTGCTCCCAACGGATTCCCAGGTATAGGAAGTAAACCTTTCTCTCCAGGCTCAAAAGACCGGACTTCAGCCTTCCGATCACAGTGAGCCTTAATTTTCTTCTAGCTTTCTAGAAGATGCGACTTGGCTACCTCACGACCAGACCATAATCGAGATTTTAAATCAGAAACATACCCATAATCATTTGAAGGGGTACTGGATGACAAACAATTCTTTCATGAGCTTGAGAGGACCACATATTTCATGTCCATAAACAAGCTCATATAGAAATCTAAAATCTAAAAATCTGTAGACTCGTTCACCGCATCCCTTGCAGCAAACAGAAGAAGAGGGATTCATCGGTCACAATCATGGGGTTGATCATGACAATGGCCATAATCATAGTCTTAAGTGTTTGATGGTGTCTCTCTAGGGCGCCTTGGGACTAAGGATGGTAGACCGATGACGCGATTTGCTTTATCCCCAGTTCTTGGAGAACCATTTTAAACACCCCTGACAGAAAAATAAAACCTTGTTTGTACTGAACCTCCTCAGGCAGAGGAGTGAGAAAAAAGTAAGCAATGCCTCCAACACACTCTTAGCATCGATATTACGTAGAGGAAACGCCTCTGGATATCGGGAGACAGGTCCATGATGGTAAACAAGTACTGATTACCTTTTCTCATCTTAGGCAAGGGGCCTACACAATCAATCATAACCCGGGAGAAAGGCTCTCGGTTTGAAAGGAGCCGGGGGAATGGTTTGGTTTGCAAGAATTGTAAGTATTGCAAAATTTAACCACATCTTGGTGTATTTTAGGCCAGTAAAAATGTTTCAAGATTTTCTCCTGGGTTTTCCGAATTCCAAGATGCCCACATGAGGGGATCTCATGGGCCACTCGCAATATTTCCTGCCGGAAAGTAAGAGGAGCAACAATCATCACAAACAAACAAAAAAAACCTTCAAGGACCTCGTCTAGTACTTCCAGGATCATAGCGACAACCCTTAACTTCTCCAATACCTGGTCAGCATATTGTTCTTTGACTCGCTGAGCATGTGTATACATCGCTGTATTGGTCTCACTGTTACTGTCTGTCACCAGCATGGGGAATGAGTCTCATCAAGCCATATTCAGGTCTCATTCTTCTCGGATACATCAGTGTCCTTTTTCCTTTCTTCTCTGGCTTGAGAACGAATTACCACACAGGTAGGGAACACCCCCGGAAAGTTTGCTTCTGTCTGTTCTGTCTCTGGTACTGCAGCAGGGGTACCGCACACAACGGGCACAGGATGTACTTTGTTACCAGCTAGGCCATTAGCCAGTATGAGTGTAACACCTGGAACAGGTAAGGAGGGCACTACGCCATGGGCTACCCTACCAGTTACGAGGGGGGACTTTAAATGCACCTGGTGTAAAGGAACTGACATGAAAGAAGGCATATCTATATCAGAACCAATATCCGTTACTCCCTGTATCCCTGATTGATCCCCCATGGAAGTCTGATCTGAAAATAACTTGGGATTAAACACACAAGGACTGAGCTCCCCCTTTGTCACGCAATATAACAGGATACCACTTATCTCCATCAGGAGACACCAAGCCCTCAGACACAACATCCCTGAATTCTTCTTGAACTACTCTAGGCCCACAACCCTCTTGTGCTGGAATGACTGAATGCTCAACCGGGGCACCCTGCAAAGTCAAGTTTTTTTTTTTCATGACCAACAATGGACACGAGGGTTTAATCTGGGCCTTCTCCTTCCCCATTGAAAGCGACTTCCAGCTTTGGGACTTATATGGCCACGCTTCTTACAATAAAAACACTCGGGCCGATCAGAAGTGTCGGTTGGTATATGTGCAGGTTTAGGTCTTTCATGTCTTACCTCCGAACGAGGGGTGTAGTAGGACAGTGACTGAGGCTCTCCTTTTCTTTTGTACCGCAAACCCCGTTTGTTTGTGGACCAATTTGTAATCATCAACTACCACTGCAGCTTTTCTCAGGGAATCAATTGTATGATCCTCTAGGTGCGTTCTTAAATCTAGGGAAAGGCAATTCTTCAATTCCTCCAAATTAATTATCTTGCAGCTTTTCATATGAATGTTCAATCTTGACCGACCTGCACCACCTGTCAAAGGCCGTTTCCCTTTGACGGGCAAACTCGGCATGTGCGGTGCCAGGGTACCGTTTTAATGACCGAAAGCGCTGACGATAGGCTTCGGCACCAGCTCATATGCAGAAAGCACCGCTGTTTTCATGACATCTTAATCAGTTGAAGCTTCTTCCCCTAAAGATGAATACACCTCTTCAGCCTGTCCGATAAATACACTCTGTATCAATAAAGGCCAGCATTGTTTGGGCCATTCTAACTGAACGGCCACTTTTTCAAAATTCAGGAGAAAGACGTCACGCTCCTGATCATTTAAATGAGGGACCAATCGAATATTACGTGCTGAATCAAAACCCATCACCAACGGTTTTCTAAAGGGACTCAAGGGACCTCATTTACCATTTGTGTTGGAGCTTAGTAGACAACATATTTTCCTCTAATTTCACACAAACCTTTTCTGATGCCAATTTTTCTAGCTCAATCTGGGATGAGATATCTAACCCATCAGGGTAAATTTCTATGGCTTTAGCAATAACCTCAACCATATCAGCCTTCTTCATATATGCAGGTAAGTCTAGCTGAATATGTCTTGCTATATCTGCTTTCTTCACCTGATACTACTCCCTCAAATCAGGTTTGGATGCCAGAAACTCAGAAGGGTTAACTTTACTCATTTTGTACTTGTATGTATTTTACATTTTTATTATTAGGTATTCACAGTGTTACTGTGGATAGAACCAAAGCTTTACATGATACACTATTTGGTACACATGATCTATGGACTTAACAACAATAACATAACAAATGGCAGATTTATGCGGAAATCTGAATCTATCAGTATTCAATCAATCACAATTGTACTTGAAAAAGGCCCCCCTTAAGAAGAGTGTAAAGTTTTGGGTCAATAATAAAAAACATTATGTCACAGTGTCCATTTGAATAAATGCTCCATATCGATCACAAGTCCGCTTCAGAAGGTGACAGGGATTGGAAACTTGCCAGGCACATAGAGGACACCTCCCTTAACATGTGGATAAAGTTTTTTGTCAATATCGAATTGTATGACGTCAGTGTAAATTACAGTATTTATTCTTAAGCGTAATGCAGCACTTGCCTAAAATAACACAAAAACGGCATTGGATGCATTGGTTTGAAGTTCGCCTATTCAAACCGAAGCCTCGCTCCAACGCAGGCTGGGCCTTATTTCTCATTTCTCAAAAGTCTGTTTTGACACTGTATACTTAAGAAACATGGTTGGTGATTATTTTGATATGTTTACTTCCGGTAAACCAGTTTATAAGGCATACAAATGCCATTTTACCATACCTACCACGCTCACTATATCTGCCACGAATTGGACTGCTCCTTCTCAAAATATAGTGTAATCTGCCCTTGGCATTATACACGTCCTTTTAGTGTAGTGGTACAGCGTCGGCCACATGACCATGCCATTGCTGGTTCGAGTCTGACCTCGACCAAACATATTGCGAGACATGGCATGAAATCAAACAATGTTTACTATGTTTATTATTCATTTGGCCATGGCCACCATGCTCGCCATATTGTAGGACCCAGTTATCGTTGCTTGCAACTATATTTAGGTATTCACAGTGTAGCTGTGGATACCTATTGTTATTCTAGGGCAGTGGAGTCAAACTCAATCAGAGAAGGGGCCAAAAATAAAAACTGGGTCCAAGTCGCGGGCCAAACAGAGTAGATATTTATGGAAAATAAGAACATGTTTTTTCAAACCCTAGAATCTAGGGTTTGGGTATTATTATTCCGGATTGGTAACGCCTATATCTCCGCGGTGGACTGGTCAAAAGTTTTCAAATGTGGGCTATATATACATATCCCCGGTAAGCAGGTCTCGAAAAAGGTTGGTGCCGACATTCCCATAGGGGGCGCTATAACTTCCGGTCAAAGTTAAACGATCGGCACGTCCGCCCCGATGGATAGAAAATTCGGAAACTTCGTGTGTATGCCTTATTTCGCATGCTGAACATGTTTGCCTCTTGGACCCATAATGTCCGTCAGGATAGATTTAGCTGTACAGTGAAAGTTTCCGGAAAAGTTCAGAAATCTGCTTCTTCATAACCATAGCTTTAAATGACAAATACTTTTGATGTACTTTATCTATGGACTTGTCTGATTAAAATCCCAAGAATTGGATTTGATTGTGTAACAAATGGCTGAACTATGGCAAATTCAAGATATGCTAATTAGCTAACATCCTATTGTGTGTGTGTGTGCACGTGCACGTGCGGGTTATTACTAGGAGTAATGACTACACCCGTGATTTGCTTGAAAAGGGCGGCCGCTGGGATAGGCCGTTCATGGGCTGTGAATACCTTGTGTCACTGCTTGCAGTCCTAGTTGTTGTTGTTGTTGTTGTTGTTATTATTTTTCTTTCACCAAACAATCTAGTCATCCACCTAAATCAACTATATACTACCATCCACGTCTAAACAACTGTTTAGTGAGAGATCCAGTTCAACGTTTTTATTCATGCTTTCAGTACACATGTCCTCTAACTAAACCCACTGGTGCAAATGCCTTGAACGAGCAGAATTCTACTCCACTGACAACACTCACAAACAATTGCTTAGCGGAAACTATGAGCACCCTAAACTGCTAACAAGTAATCAAACCCAAACAAAATATCCCATATATAGTAAATATCCCATCACTGCCACCAATCTGTTACGAACTAACCACAGGGTAAGAGCAACGGTATACCTGTTTGACGTGAGGAGAGAGACGGACAGGAAATAAAGAGCGCTTGGGGAAGCGTATGATGGTAAACGCTACTCACCAGGGCTCGAGTGGTCCAGTTCTCTCACCAGGCTTCCAGTTTACCTACCGTGGATCAGTCCCGTGTGGGGCTTATCAGCCAATCCCAGCGCCGCAGTAAAGTAGCGTTGTACACAACGTACTTTTGCTATCCCCAGTGGTCAGAAACGAGTAGAATGAAAAGACATTGAAAGAAGGAAGAATATGTTTTTGTACAATAGTTCATACCTTGTAACAATTTCAATTACCTCCTGATTTCCAGGTAAACTGATAGAATCTGGCGAGTTTGAGAAGAACTGGTATGGGACCAGTTCGGACTCAGTGAGACAAGTCATCAACACTGGAAAGATCTGCCTTCTCTGTCTGCATACACAGGTTGGTATATATGCTAAACATGTATTGTTTTAGTAATGTAATCGCTATCATTAGCTGATTGACTACTTTGTGTTCAAGTATCTTTTTTTACCCTTACCTTCTCAGTCTCTGAAGATATTGAGGAGTTCGGACCTGAAGCCCTACATCATCTTCATTGCCCCACCTTCACAAGAGAGACTGAGGGCCCTCTTGGCCAAGGAAAACAAGAACCCCAAGGTAGCAGTCTGTCAGTGTGGCCATTTTCATCCTCCAACTCAAGTAGAAAATCTGCTGTCCTGTATCAGGAGACCAAAATTTGATCAACTGAAATGAAGTGTCTTAATTCCTCATTATAAATTGTAAAGATCTGGATGAAAGTGTACATTCTGTGTTCTATGTTGTGCGGCCCGTAGCCCGAGGAGCTGCGCATCGTCATCGAGAAAGCGCGTGAGATGGAGCAGAGCTGCGGCCACCTGTTTGACGCCGTCATCGTCAACACGGACCAGGACAAGGCCTACAATGAGCTGCTGCGCCTCATCAACAAGCTGGACACAGAGCCACAGTGGGTCCCCTGCTCCTGGCTCCGTTGATCCTGGCTTCCTTCTTTCCAACCAACCTACATGCACATGCACGCACACACACACACACACACACACACACACACACACACACACACACACACACACACACACACACACACACACACACACAGACTATCCCATTTAAATCATGAGACCAAACCATGCTCACCTCCTTGCCTTGAGTTGGGTTTATACGGGAAATGCACTCTGCCATTGCAAGCAGCCTGCTACACAAGTGCTACGGAAGACCAATACCAGACTCTTATGTTAGAAAATAGAAGAGGGTGACGGCGCCCCTTTAATTATCTTTCGACAGCCGGCGCAGAACAGAAGATGGTGTTTCTAATTCTTACTCTTTGAAAGGAATACGATTTGATGCAGTGTTACTTCAAACTAGGTTTTTGAGGATGAATGGCAATGTTCATAGCTGTACTTTACCAAATTCTGGAATTCCCTCTGGATCTGGGACATACTACGACAACTTTTTCAAATGATGCTCATCTCTACTGAGGATTGGCCTCATCCTTAACTGTGCGTCTCTGACATAAGTTTTCACGTAATCACACAAATATTGATTTGATAAAAAGTAAATGCCTTTAGTGTTAGTGTTACTTCACTTCCCCTTTCTAGTTTAGATTCATAGACATCAAAAGAAAATCGCAAGTAATCTGTGTAAAATCTAATTGCTTTTAAAACAATTTTAGTAATTACAACTGCAACCTGGATTTCACATTGGTTGATTTGTCTTGTCCATAAAGAGGCCCTGTAGTGCGCAGGAAATGTGAAAATCTTAACTGACCACTTTGGTCACAGTACCGTTTTTAGTTTTTGTCTGTTTGTTTTGTGGCATGAAAGCAGATGCTGCCTAACCTGTGAATACACAAGTATTGGCCAGCATGCTTGTCAAATCCCTTAATACTACTCACATAAAGCCTGAACACACATTTGTGCCTAATATCATTCTCTTACACCACAGTCTTTTTTTTTAATTCAGACCACACAGCCATCTTGACTGGACTGACTGCCTGACACACTTGTGTCCACGGACAACTCAGTCCAGAACCCAGGATACAGCACTTGGCATCTATTTATATTCCAAGGACCTAGCGAATTTGTCTTATGTTTCTGCCTCTAGCAGACTGTCTGCTTGACTTGAGCAGTGGTTTGTCTTATTTTACAATATTCCTCTTAATTGCCTTCATTTGTATCATGCCCCGAACCCCTCTCTCTACGAAACACATAAGTTTAGCCTGGGTGGGAAGTAGTAGTTTTTAGATGTGTTTGATCATTATTCTATTTTGGGAGTTTGTATGCATGTTGCAAGTGTGCAAGTTGTCTGGGTTTGTCCTGTGGAAAGGTGAGCATGTGCACGCGTGTCTCCCTGTCTCTGTTGAAGTATTACCTGAAGTAGATCAGACACCTTATCACTGTTGTCATCACTGTCTAGAGCATTTATATATATTTGTAATAATGAAAATAGATTTATGAAGTTCTGTTATGCACGGATTGCTGGCTCTGTCTCACTGGCTGCTTTGTGGTCCAGATGGCAAGGGGCGGTGGGGCTAAGTGGAGTTTAGCTGTATTGAATGTAAAGTAGATTATTCAAATCACTTCGTGTTTATTGGACATCACTTACTTTTTCTATGAATATTCACAAAATAAATTGATGATTGCTAGTAAAGCTGGTTTCATTGCATTAACTTATTGGAAATTGGGTAATGTGTGTCTTGTGGCTGTTCTGTCTTTTTGATGTAGATGATACAATTACAAATTATTGATTTTAAAATAAATGGAGGTATGACTTAAAAAAAGATGCATGTAAAGAGTGCCTAGGTATTGGATACAGCCTACGTATACCACATACCTCCAACCAAAGAATCGACTGATGAAGCATGCCGTTTCAAACAGAAGTATTTCCGAAAGAAACCCGTAAATGAAGAGGATGATGGGATACCTCGACTCAGAACATGCTGTGATCCAACTATAATAAGAGGAACTTCAGTATGTTTTTGTTTCCTTCGATTTCGGCATCTCAACTTCAACACACCAGAAACACAGCATGGACTGCCTCGTTATCGACCCCTTTCAGCTAGTCCCACAGACAGACAATAAAGTGATATTAATACCACACTGGACGAATAGGACACAGCTCTTTTTATTGGATATAAGTGCTTCTATTTTATATGAATTTTTGAATGGGAAATTTAAATGTGCTTATATCTAGTTTGTCATTTTATGATTTGAAATGGGAAATTGCAAAGAAGAGTCTTAGTTATGTTTGTAGAAACAATACTTGCCTTTGTCCTACTTGTCTCTCTCATATACATATTCCCAATATGAGCCATATATGATTAGGAGTGACTGGGTCACATGACATCGGAGCTATTGAAAAATAATTTTAATAATTTTGAACAGACAGACACACTCAGGTTTAAATAGTAGATGCCGTTGTGAAGTGGTGCATTTCGCTTAAGAGCAATTACTGTAATTCCCACTGTGACACCAGGGAATGAGATGTCAACACTTTTTACACGTTAAGGGGGGTGTCTATGTTCATGGCAAGTTTCAAGTTCCTGCCTCCTTCTGACACGGACTCCTCCTTAGCTTAGTATGTATTCAAATTGACACTGGCGTCATTTTAAGATATCGACCCAAAATTGTAAACACTTCTTAAGGGGGGTGGCCTCTATGTCCCCAAGTAGTTTCCAGTCCCTGACCACTTCTGAAGTGTAATTGTGATTGAACCAAACATTTTGTAGACCTGCCGGGATACAAATATTGTGGACAAATTGCTAAACTTTTTAACCTCCCACCGCTGAGATATGGGCACTCCAAAATAAAAATAAGAAGAATCCTGACAACAATAGGTATCCACAGTTACACTGAATACCTAAGAACTATTTTGTGTCACTCAAACTGTAATTTATTGATGGTCCCAAGTGAAACCCCTTGGATTAAGTGCGAGTGCTCGGAGGTGAGCTAACCGTCCTCTACTGCCAAGTTGCCAACACTGGAGGAAACTCAGGTAGAAGAAGCCGCTGAATCCTGTGGTGGGAAAATGACTCAAGGCCCATCCTGAGGTCAGCTTGCTAAAACTAACTAATTCCGATATGCACACTACAATGGCCTATCTGTCTTTTTAACTTTCTACCTCCCCACAGATGTCCATTTATCCTGCTTCCCATATGAGAAAACTCATTTTTCTATAACAATGTATCTGCGCCTGGCCTTGACTGTATGCTCTCTTCCTAAACCAGGTGTCCAGCTTTAATTGGGCATCGAACCTATTATAGACAGTCCAATGGCGCCATCTAGTGTCATATCTGAGAAACTGTTTGCCCGACTTTATAAAAAGGCATCTCTCCTGTCTTCGGCGCGCCCTTTCTCGAGAACTCTGCTCTATGTGGAGTTGCCTTTGAAACGGTGTCTTTTATGTGCTGCAGCATATGAAATAAATCAACTACGGATATCCATTTGTCTTAGCCTTTAATCGAGCCAGCCACCAGTCATCTAATTTTCTACAACAATTTGGCGTCACGAACAGGATCCCGAGGTTGATCGTCGGAAGGAAGGAAGGACGGGACGGAGGGGAGAGTTGCACTCCACGGAAAAACGTGTCTCTACCACCGAGCATTAAGTCGAGTGACGAGAGGACCACGTCCCTGATCTCCGTACGACTATCGCCACCGGGATCCAACGAACTCAAAACACAAATCACGGTGGGCCGTTTAAGAGACTAACACAAAAAATAATAAGATTCATTGACATATTATCCTGAAAATGTTTAATATGGTCATAATAAGGTTATTATTGAACCAGTGGAAAAATAAATGATTCATTGACATATTATCCTGAAAAGGTTTAATATGGTCATAATAAGGTTATTATTGAACCAGTGGAAAAATAAATGATTCATTGACATATTATCCTGAAAAGGTTTAATATGGTCATAATAAGGTTATTATTGAACCAGTGGAAAAATAAATGATTCATTGACATATTATCCTGAAAAGGTTTAATATGGTCATAATAAGGTTATTATTGAACCACTGGAAAAATAAATGATTCATTGACATATTATCCTGAACAGGTTAATATGGTCATAATACGGTTATTATTGAACCAGTGGAAAAATAAATGATTCATTGACATATTATCCTGAAAAGGTTTAATATGGTCATAATAAGGTTATTATTGAACCAGTGGAAAAATAAATGATTCATTGACATATTATCCTGAACAGGTTAATATGGTCATAATACGGTTATTATTGAACCAGTGGAAAAATAAATGATTCATTGACATATTATCCTGAAAAGTTTTAATATGGTCATAATACGGTTATTATTGAACCAGTGGAAAAATAAATGATTCATTGACATATTATCCTGAAAAGTTTTAATATGGTCATAATAAGGTTATTATTGAACCAGTGGAAAAATAAATGATTCATTGACATATTATCCTGAAAATGATTAATAGGGTCATAATAAGGTTATTATTGAACCAGTGGAAAAATAAATAAGATTCATTGACATATTATCCTGAAAAGGTTTAATAGGGTCATAATACGGTTATTATTAAACCAGTGGAAAAATAACGAAGTATTGAAACATTATCCGGATTAATATTATCTCACTAACGTTACTGTTGCAACTGTTTTCTTTTTTCTTTTTCTTTTCTATTATTTTCTTATTTTCTTATATAAACGTATTATTATTTTGGTTATTAAAAGAGATAAAAAAATATGGGTAACAACAATGGTAAGCCGCGAGTGGCTTCAAGTGACATCGAGGTGTTTATGAAAAAAAAAAAAAAAAAAAAAAAAAAAAGTACGGACCACATGCGATTGCGCATGTGGAACATTGGTATAAACATTGTGGGTTTCCCCAAGGGGGAAGTTTGTCAGTAAATCAAATAAATAAATTAGATAATATATTAGGAGCGGATAGGGACAAATTAATGAAAAAGAAAACAATAAAGACGGAGACCGTGACTATTTTTGACAGTCAGGCAAACGCTCAAAAAAAAAAAAAAAAAAATCTAGAGAGAGGAAAAGAGCAGGGAAAGAAATGGCGAAGTGCAGTGACCCACCCATTGTTATTGCCCCTACGTTTCTGAAGGTACGCCCGGACCTCGACGCGTGTCCACCACCCGCTGTCCAGGACCAGGCCCGACCACCTCGACCACCACCACCCTCCACCCCAGCCGGAGAAACATCTCGGTCCATCTACCCTCCCTTGGCATCCCTCCAACTGGCCGGAGATCTTCCCAGAGAGGGAGGAGCACCCTCAGCCCATCGAACGGTTCTCAGAGACAGAGGCCCTGCCACCATTAGTACGCCTTCGGACTACTCTCCCCAACCGACCAACAAACACGAACAGTGGCCCCGACATCAAAAGAGGGGGCCACCGGGAGACTCATATGGTCCACAACGTGGGGGCACACGGCCACACGGCAGGAAAACCAAAGGCTATCAAGGGACCGGTATGAGAAACCAAGGGTGCTTTAACTGTGGAGCCAGTGACCACTGGATGAGAGACTGCCCACGGCCAAGAAGGGAGAACCAGGGAGACGGCTGGGGGAGACGAGGACCACAAGAACCGGATAGTTGTACTGGCGGACGGGTGGGCATGCGGAGAGGCGACGGAGCGACCGGACGACAACGAACCGAAAGGCGGTAACAAACACCCACACGCACACCGCAATGAAGAACTGCTTGCTAAAACCACACACACACCCTAACCCACTGACAACACCCACTGACATGCATACACAGATTGTTAGAACGATAGAAAGGATTAAGGAAAGTAGCCAAGAAAGAAAGGGACATAGAGCAGGATATTAGATGAACATCCAGAGGAGAGTTAAAATACAAAGTTTCCTCTGCCTCCGTCATAAAAGATTGGGGCAGATATCACCACTGCCGCTTGACCACAGAAGTCCAGGGGTCAACCAGCGCTGGGGACTCTTCGGAGTTCAGGGAAATTCCCACCTCACCAAAGCGAGGTAGTGGGACCCGCCCTAAAGGACCCTGAGGGAGCGCGGTAGTGGATATACTGTCCAATAAACCTGATGAAGTCTTAGTTACTCCAACAGGTTCTGAGTAATGGTCTATAACTATTGTCTATGTGTTTAGAGCTAGCTTGTTGGGCCCAAATGTCTGTCTGTGTGTTTTATGTGGTCTGTGTATCTTGCCACGAATGGCCTAGATACTGGTTGAGTTGTAAGCACCAGTGTTAGACAATTGGGATGGTTGAATTAGCCATGGAGGTTAACTACTAAAATGACAACATAGGGAAAAAGAAAAAAGAAACCTTCCTGAGGGGCTACGAATATAAATTATATTAAAGGTTATAAAATAATATTGAGATAACAATTGAGAGACAAGTACTAAATTAACAAGGATCCAAATGTTAAATCATGTTGTCTACAATGGAATACTGGGGGTTTGGAAAAGAAAGAAAGAACATGAAGGGAGGAAAAAGCCATGTGAGAGTGTGTGTGTGAGCCTGAGCCTGTCTTCTTGTGTGTGTGTGCTAGGGCCCCTGAGATAAGGGAGGCTACTCCCACACTCAGAGTGGTAGACTACACGAGAGAGGTCTGAAATCTGACTTCAGATGAAGCAATAGGGCTAATAAGGATATGGCTTTTACTATAATTGCTTTCGATTACAATTACGTTTGTGTCTTAACAATTACTAACTTGTTACAAGTCAGTCAGATGATCATATTACGACTAAATTTGTCTTTTACATTTTTGTCTTCCTATGTTAATAGTTGCCATTCATGCATGATGCCTGCACGTCCCAATTGCATGCTCTCCCACAGCTCGAGACCACCACTACCATGACTAGAGACGTGACCATGACCCCATCCACCCTGATTTATGAGGTGTACCCACACGACTGTAGGCGACCAGCAAATATTATGTCGGCTTAATTAAAAATGCACAGCCTGTTGTGGTTTAGTCTAGCATCACTTCAGTTACAGCAGGGCTCTGCATTGTTACAGTATGTTGTTTATCTGTTGGTTTGTTTCCCAACTAAGGACCGGTGTCGCAGTAATTCTCTGCGATTCTTACACCATCAGGCGTCTGAGGGGCACAAAGCCAGCCTCTCGAAGCTCCAGTGGGACTGCCAGGATGTTGTCTTCCTAGGCCACAACCTCACACCAGAGGGCAAAGCCCTCTCATCCAAGTGTGTGGAGGCCATTCCCAACATTCCACGGCCAGTAACTAAGAAACAAGTCTTGTCTTTTCTTGGTATGTGTTCTTGTTGGAGAACGTTCATTCCCAACTACTCACTCCTGGAGGGTCCCCTATCGACTATCGTCCATGGCAAGGGACTCCAGGCTTCGGACCACGTGATCTGGTCTGTGGAAGCAGCACAAACATTTAGAGGCCTCAAACTGGAGCTCCAGCGCGCCCCAACGCTCGGCCTTCCAGACCCAACGCAACCCTTTACCCAGACCGTGGATGAGAGAGGGGGATGCATGACGTCAGTCCTCCTCCAACAACATGGGAACAGGTTGTCTATTTCTCCTTTAAATAGACCCAGTAGCAGCAGGGCTGCCCCATTGCTTAGGAGCAGTGGCGGCGGCGGCGGAAAAAGCTGTCATGGCGTCGAAAGACTTGGTGGGGTACGGCGACCTCACACTGCTCGTTCCACACGCGGTCTCTATGATCCTATTGGAACAGAAAACTTCCCATTTATCTGCGGCACGATGGTTTAAATATCATACCATCCTCCTTGACCTGCTCCACATACATGTCAGACACTGCAATGTTCTCAATCCAGCTACCCTGCTCCCTATTGAGGGAGTGGGCGAGCCACACCACTGTTTAGCTAAATTACAGTTGGTATGTAAGCCACGTCCTGATCTAGGGGAGGTTCCCCTTCCTGACCCCGTCTTCTACGTAGACGGCTCCACATCCAGAGACCCGGGAACAGGTTTGACGCGCGCTGGTTATCATTTTTATTTATTTTTTATTTATTTGTTTCTGTGGTATCTGATTTTGAGACGATTTGTTCTGACTCTCTCCCCTCTCACTATTCTGCGCAGGCTGCTGAACTCGTCGCCCTCACCGAAGCCTGCCGAGCAACAGCGGGCGCCACTGTTACCACCTACACTGACGCCCAGTACACGTTTGGCGTTGTCCGTGTCTTCGGGGCCCTCTGGCGGCACGGGGGGTTCCTCACATCATCTGGCAAACACATTTTACACCATGACAAAATATCTGCGTTACTCGATGCCATCCTCCTGCCCACCCAAATTGCAGTTGTTAAAATGCACAGCACATACGGGCGGTACCGACACTGTGTCCCTAGGTAATGACCGGGCAGAGGCAGCAGCAAAGGCCGTGGCTACCCGACCTCCACCCGCTCACATCACGCTCGTTTCTACTCCAGTCGATCATGTAGCAACATCCGTCGCAGAGGTCCAGGACCTCTCCACGTCAGACGAGCGCGCGCAGTGGCACAAAAGGGGGGCAGTGTTTTGTCGACGGCCATTAGGAAGGCTAACAGGGAAACCATGCCTCCCAGTGGCCATGTTCCCCGCCTATGCTAAATTGACACATGGGCTTGACCACGTGTCAAAAGGGGGGATGATAGATCTTATCCAACAGGATTGGTACACCATAGGTTTTTCCACATACGCACAAAAATACTGTCAGGCATGCGTCATTTGCGCCACTCATAACGTAGGCCGAGGACAGAGAGTCGAACACGCAGCACACGACATCCCAACACACCCATTCGAACACGTCATGATGGATTTTGTCGAACTAGGACCATCGGAAAGCAAGCGCTATTGCCTTGTGATGGTCGACATGTGGTCTAAATGGGTCAAGGCGTTCCCTGCCTCAAAGGCAACGGCAGGAATAGTTGCAAAAGCATTACTAACGGAAATTATACCACGATGGGGCATCCCCACAAAACTCTCTAGTGACAACGGCTCACATTTCGTTAACCAGGCTATCAAAGAGATCAGCACATACATTGGCATCAACCTCAAATACCATTGCTCGTACCACCCCCAGAGCGGTGGTGCAGTGGAACGAGAGAACGGAACATTCAAAGCAAAGCTCGCGAAAATTGGCAGAGACAGGCCTAACCTGGACAAAGTCACTCCCTTTAGCCTTGATGTACATGAGAATGAAAGTCAGAACAAAGACCAATACTCTCACCCTTTAAAGTTTTATTTGCTAACCCTCCTCCTGTAGGTACAGCGGCACCTGGAAAGCACACGATCCCTTCCACTGCACTGTGTGAAGATGCACTGTTACAATATTGTGTCTCCCTGTCTAACGCTCTCTCACAGGTACGGCTCCAGGTGAAGGCGGTGCTGCCCCAGAAAGCTGAACACCCCCTACACTCCATCCAGCCAGGGAACCTTGTGGTCATCAAGGACTTCCGACAGAAAACATGGAACTCACCACGATGGCAAGGACCCTTCCAAGTCCTCCTTACCACACACACGATGGTGAAGGTGGGGGAGCGACAGTCATGGGCCCATGCCTCCCATTGCAAGAAGTACAAAGGAGCAGTCCAGATGCCCACACCAGCCCCTTCACAGAACTGATTTACCCACGCACACACGCTCCCGCACCTAACACAAAAGAGGTGTACGACGTGCTCTGCCTCCAAAATCATAAACTGACGCCAGTAACCATGCTGCCAGAGACAGGCCTCCACCCTGCACCGGACCCCCGGGGATGAAGGGTCATCTCCCTCTACAGTACCTGACATCCAGTTGTTTTGCTGTGACCCGAAGCCAGGAGACCCACCACCAGTGCCTATCTGCCACACATACTGTCCCATGGCCACAACATACACCTGGTATAGAAAGGCCACGCCGGGACCATAGGCGTGGCTTATGATTCTGACTGCTATATTATTATGTTTTATTATTTTCCTTCTTTTGCCTGTTCTTTCCCTTTTCTAGAGTTCTATCCGCCACAACCACGACCAATCCTCCCAAACACCATCCGCTGTGCCTCGAGCGAAGGTAACAATCGACCATTACGGCTTAGACGCCCCAGATCCCGGCTCTTCCCCGCGGCGCTTCTCGCATCCGCCGCCATTAACAGAAACAGCGCAGAACGCTGGTAACCGGGGGTAATTAATCCGACGTTCAAACCCAGGCGCTAACTTCGACAAACATGTGTATATAGATGACATTGGTGTCCCTAGAGGAGTCCCTAACAAATTTAAAACTAGAAACCAGATCGCGGCGGGCTTCGACTCCATCCTCTTTTGGTGGTCAACTACTAACAAAATGTAGACTGGATAAATTACATTTATTACAATCAACAGCGATCCATTACTTTCACTCGAGATTCTATCCGTGGAATTCACGAACAGCTAGACAAAACTAGCCTCATGACCTGGCAAAATAGAATTGCACTAGACATGCTACTGGCGGAGAAAGGAGGCGTTTGTAAAATAAATGTTTAGGGATACTTGTTGTACGTTCATCCCCAATAACACTGCTCCGGACAGCTCCATCACCAAACCAGAATCTGCCTCCTTGTCTGATGACGACCTCGTTTAGATTGTACGGTCCACTGGCTGTGCAACCATATCGCGCCTTTTTCCCCATCGAAAAAAGGCGGGTTTAAAGTCCTGACCTTATGGGGTTTTTCAAGGAGCCATATGCGCGGCGGCCAGCACTGAGTTTATTTTGACATTATACCTTATATGATTTTGATTAATTTTCTATTATTACTTGATATACTTTGTTTGATTTAATTTGACATTATGCATTTTATGATTTTAATTGATTTTATATTATTACATGATTTATTTTGTTTGATTTAGTTTGACATTATGCATTTATGATTTTAATTGATTTTCATTATTACATTATACGCTTGTTTGATTATCTAATTGATTTTCTACATTATACGATTTTGCTTAATTTTACCTTATTTCATTATTGTACGATTTTACTTGATTCTGTATTGCTTTTATATTTTTAGTCATTTTCCTTTAAGTCGATCATATATGATCGAAAGGGGGGAATTGTGGTGGGAAAATGACTCAAGGCCCATCCTGAGGTCAGCTTGCTAAAACTAACTAATTCCGATATGCACACTACAATGGCCTATCTGTCTTTTTAACTTTCTACCTCCCCACAGATGTCCATTTATCCTGCTTCCCATATGAGAAAACTCCTTTTTCTATAACAATGTATCTGCGCCTGGCCTTGACTGTATGCTCTCTTCCTAAACCAGGTGTCCAGCTTTAATTGGGCATCGAACCTATTATAGACAGTCCAATGGCGCCATCTAGTGTCATATCTGAGAAACTGTTTGCCCGACTTTATAAAAAGGCATCTCTATTGTCTTCGGCGCGCCCTTTCTCGAGAACTCTGCTCTATGTGGAGTTGCCTTTGAAACGGTGTCTTTTATGTGCTGCAGCATATGAAATAAATCAACTACGGATATCCATTTGTCTTAGCCTTTAATCGAGCCAGCCACCAGTCATCTAATTTTCTACAACAATTCGGAATGGACGTCAGTTGAATATCCAATTTAAAACTAACTTCACCACGGTGCCAAACCGCTCAGAATGATGTGACGTCTTCGATCCCACGTTATTAAAGGCATATTATGCAAGATTTCCGCATTAACATATCTAAAAACGACTAGACCTATGTTATATATTTTAAACTACCATTATCCCAAATGTTTCCAACTCCGTATTTTAATACATGCCAACGGGCTGGGCAATTTTGTCGAGTGTTAACGCCGTCATCTGCCGTCCAGGAAATACGAGAAACGCACTGAGGAAGGAAGTCGGCAAACTAGATACCTATCCACTTTATCAGCTCTTGTTAGGTATTCACAGTGTATCTGTGGATACCTATTATTGTCGCGGTTGGGTATTATTATTCTTGATTGGTAAGGCCTATATCTCCGCGGTGCAGTGGTTAAAAGTTTTTCATAAAGTTTGCTGCCGAAATTTGCATAGGGGGCGCTATAACATCCAATCAAATTTAAACGATCGGCACGTCCGCCCCTATTGATGAAAACTTCTGAAACTTGGTGTACATGCCTTATTTCACATGCTGAACATTTTATTCTCTTGGACCCATAATGTCCGTCAGGTAGATTTAGCTGTACAGTGAAAATTTCTTGAAAGCTTAGACATTTTTCTAAATGAAAATGAAAAACGGATTTTCATTTGAAACGGAGCTTACATTTCAAAGGGATTTTTTGATAGGGTAAAAAATGGCAGAATTATGGCAAATTCAATATATGCAAATGATCTAACATATCAACCACAAGTCAGCTTCAGAAGGGAGCAGAAACTTTAAACTTGGCATGCACATAGAGAACACTTCCCTTAACATGTGATAGAAGCTTGGTGTCAATATCTCATTCCATTGGCAAAATATCACACAAACGGCATCTACTATGAAACCACCTGTGTCTGTGTGTGCGTCTGTGTCTCTGTCTGCATGTCTCTCTGTACGTCTGAGTGTGCATGTATGTGTGTGTCTCTGTGTGTGTCTGTGCCTTTGTGGTGTGTCTGTTTCTGTGTGTGTGTCTGTCTTTTTCTATGTGTGTGTGTGTGTGTGTCTGTCTGGTTCTTTATAGTTCAAAATATAAAACATTTCAAAATAGAATTGGATGCATTGGTTTGACGTTCGCCTATCCAAATTGAGGCCTCTCTACAACGCAGGCTGGGCCATAATGGGGTACACACATCATTTCTCAATAGTCCATTTTGAAGGTGGCTGTTGACACAGTATAATTTAGAAACATGGTTGGTGATTACTTAGATGTGTTTACTTCAGGTAAACCGGTTTATAAGGCATACAAATGCCGTTTTACACCTACCAAGCTCACTATATCTACCAATACACATGTCCATGTAGTGTAGTGGTATAGCTTCTGCCACATGGACATGGAGTTGCTGGTTTGAGTCTGACCTCAACCATGCATTTTGTGAGACATGGCATGGACATAGGGTCGCCGGTTCAAGTCTGACCTCGACCTTACATTTTGTGAGACATGGCAGTGATGAGTGATGACTATACCAGTGATTGGCTTGAAAGGGGCGGCCACTGGGAAAGGCACTGCGTGGGCTGTGAATGCCTTGTGTGACTGCTTGCAGTCCTAGTTTTTCATTCAATTTTTATTTCGTGATGGATTACGATTATTCAGTCCAGTTTGCTGCGACTTCTGTTGCAGAAGCTGTCCGTATAAAGTGCAAACGTACCGGTGAATCAAACGACCCAAGAAGATTTAGTGACAAGAAAGATAAGATTGTATATATTGGTGCGGCATTCCCAAGATGGACAGCTACGCGCCAATCTCGCATGTGTTCTACTAGACCGGTAAGCACCCATTTGGCTCACGTTATCGGAATAAGGCACCAAACAGTAATCATAGCATGAGTGGCCGGGCCAAGGCCCAACTTTGATTTAGTTGAACTCAGTTTAGTACTTAAAACCAGCCAAAGGCCCACATATCCGATACAATGATACCTGTGTGACAGTAATCGGACAGAGACAAGAATTTCAATTCCAGGATTACAGTATTTATTAATCCGTATAAGACCATATAAAAACAAAAAGGTATATTAATTATATTTAAAACAATATAAAAATGCTCTAATCAACAACAGCAAAAAAGGTAAGAGGCCGATGGATGAGCGACCGTGACCAGTAAGGGGAGACAATTATGCTGGGGTAGAGTACTCACCACGCACTTGTGTCAGACACGCACACACACACACAGCAAAGTGAGAAACGCAAATAAGAATTCAAAATAATAAAGTGCCAAAAAATGATATCAAACACACGAATGTGAAAGCACAGAAGAGGAACTCTAACCCCACACCCCTGCACTCGTACTGTACAGAAATAAGAACAAGCATTAAAGAGCCAAAACCACTTTTTTGTTTGAAACATGGTCATTTGTCTTATATGATCTGTCAGCATAGTAATCGATGCCATATTATCAATGTTACTGAAATAAGTCCCCAATTTAGAGGAAAAAGTGTAAAATCCTATATTTTTCCCATTCTCCCCAAAACACTGAGAACGTTCCACTGTGCCCAAAACACTATGAGAACGTTCCACTCTGCCCAAAACACTGAGAACGTTCCACTCTGCCCAAAACACTATGAGAACATTCCACTCTGCCCAAAACACTATGAGAACGTTCCACTCTGCAAGCACGGCACTTGTACTTTTTTCCTCTTTTGAGCAGCCATGTGCCTAACTTTGGCTTGCCTGTCCTCCTACACTGCTTTGCTATATTAAAATATATATTTATATTTTTTTTAATATTGTTTCTAGAGCAGCAAGAGCAATGTTTGCAACAGCAGTTAACTATATAAACGCCATACTATCTCACTGATAACAAGCTAAACTGTCAATAAAATAATTAATACTGAGTGAAGTTTAGAAAGAAGAACAGACTTGTTTTACCTTGCTTTTTGTTTAAACGTCGTCATTTCTCTTATATGATCGTCAACATAGTAATCTATGCCGTTTTATCACTGTTACTGAAATAAGTCCCCAATTTAGAGAAAAAAAGGGGTAAAATCCTATGTTTTTGCCATTGTTCCCAAAACACTATATGTTGTGGAGAGCTTTGTATATTAGGACTGGTTTATGATGAGCAGCATCCACTCCCGGGTGTCAATCAAAACACCAATAGAATAAAATCCACACGGACGGCAGGAGAACATTTGACAGTGTTTTATAGGTTTCTCGAGATAACAGTTGTGGTTCTGTAACAACAAATACAGTAATGACACCACGGCGGACCAGATAAACAAACAAACACTACTGACGAGAGCCCCATTGATATCTATAATATGGAATATAATTGTCTATCGATGCTATTCACTGTATTCAGGGAACAGGAGTTACACATGAACTTGACTACGGCCGAACCACGGTGTGTCGCGGCCGTATTAATAAACGCTCACAATTGAAAGTCCCGTGACCGTATGCATTGCAAAGACATCCATTATCTTAATTAAAACCCAAGGTTCGGAACGTAAAATGAACCAAGGCTACATACAGCACAAATGACCAGACACAAATGTAGCGGTCGGGGTGATTGCCGCCGCCTTGTAGGGGTAACACAGTACTTAGTCTGGGGAGGACTGAGCGAGACGGGATCTAGGTCCCCCACATCCAATGCCTATGGCCTCAGTGTCCAAATAAATGAGCAGGTTGTCCACTGTTTAGCAGCCTGGACTAGCATCAGCTTATTAGGAAGAGTAAAGCGGGATTCAGATCATATGGTGGCCCTCTGAAATGTGTGCAGTGTATATAGGAAATACTGAGTGAACCCAACACTGCCCCCGCTTTATGTAAACCTAGCTAAACAGGCAAGGCGCCCCTACCCCCAGGTAAGTAATATATATGAATATATGAAACATGAAATAAAATACCTTGTTTGCATTTAGGAATAAACACCTTTGTTTACTGTGCGAGTTCACTGTTAACAATCATTAATGTTGGTTTTACATCTTCAGGACAGGAATACCGGTTTACTTAATGGAGGAATAAACACACATGTTCATCGTTGGTGTTTCAACCAGAACGGGGGAGGAATGACCTTTCTTTATTTCACACATTGCGCAGTTGTACATTTCTAATAGGGCATGACTGTACCAGTGTAAGAACACAACACATTAACATATCAGTCTATATGCCAACACCCCCACTTGCTCTTATACTGTACAAGTCGTATTCAACCTAACGTTATCAACATATTGAGCTTATAGTTACACATCTTACAAATGTCCGTTTTATATTCCAAACATATAACCCAAGAATTTTTCATTTTTGAACTTTGTTACAGGTGTCTTGTTTTGTATACTTTATACAAAATAATCAAATGCAGGACGACAGGTATTTATAAACGTAGCTCTTTATTAGCTAGCTATAACTGGCATGTCCATGTGTCCCTGGCCATGATCATCTTCAGAATGACCTCACCACCTGGGTGGTCTTAACCAATCATAGCACAGTATAATGCATCCAATTATAATTCAGTATGCTGACACATATGAATATTACATCCCCCTTGTTTTAAAAAAAAACAATATGTAGAACAATAAAGCGTTTCTTTTGAATATATGCTCTGTAGTTTGAACTCGAGGTAAGTAACCATTTAAACTGCACCAACTGTATCAACATAACAGACAAACAATGATTCAGCATACTGTTACTTTTAGAACAAATATTTCTCAGCAACTCAGCTTTTCACTGTAGCAAAAACATCTCAATATATCAAACAAATACCATATCAAAGCATTTCAAGTTAACTTTCAATAACAAGTTTACAGTCTGGAACTCTTTTAGGGCAGCGATCCGCCTACACCCTTTGACATTTCACAGGTCTAGGACAGCTCTAGGCTTGACCTCTCTTCCTGACCTTGTGTGATATGAAGCTGGGCATGCTACTGTGTCAGTCAACAGTTCTTGTGGTGCTGCAGGTAAGTATGGTGTATGTTGTGTTGTGTCTGTGTTTAGTCCACTCCGTTCTCTTTCAGGGGAACAGTTCATCTCGTCAGTGTGTTGTTCTTTTGTGTTCAGTAGGTGACGACGATTGCGGCGGTACACCGCTCCTTCTGCGGTGCGAACGAGATATGAACGTTCAGTGTCAGCTGGTTGGATGACGACTGCTGGCTTCCAGTAGCCATGCTCCTGGATTCTAACTGACTCTCCGTCGTTCAGTAGTGGCAGTGGTCTGGCTGACCTGTCGTAGTATCGCTTTTGCTGTTGTTGTCACTGTGCACGTTTTGCATGCACTTCCTTGTAGCTGACGACCTCAGGTTGCAGCTGCTGGTTGGTGCTGGGAAGGATTGAGCGAAGTCTGCGGCTCATCGACAGCTGGGCTGGTGATTTGAAGTTGTCAACTGGAGTGTTGCGGTATTCAAGGAGGCTGAGGTAGGGGTCTCTCTTGTCTGCTTTTGCTTTGTCCATGAGTGATTTAGCGATCTGCACAGATTTTTCAGCAAGGCCATTACTTTGAGGGTAATGTGGGCTTGTGGTGACGTGTGTGAACTCCCATGCTTTTGTGAAGGATTCAAACTCATTTGATTTGTAACAGGGCCCATTGTCAGATATTAAAGTCTCTACAATGCCATGCCTGGCAAAGGCTGCTTTCAGCTTGTGTATCACAGCTGCAGATGTGGTGCTGTGAAGTTTGTCGAGTTCGAAGTATCTGCTGTAGTAGTCCACTGTTATAATGTAGTCCTCGTTGTTCCACGTGAACAGATCTGTTGCCACGACCTGCCAGGGTCGGTCTGGGATACGGTGAGGTAACATTGGCTCTTTGGTGTTTGAGGGGCGTCGTTCAAGACAGGTGGGGCATTTACCAACCATGTCCTCTATTTGTTTGCACATTCCGGGCCAAAACAAAATGTCCCGTGCTCTCTGTTTGCACTTTTCCATGCCCATGTGTCCAGCATGGATCTTTGTCAAAATCTCTTCTCTGAGACTGGTAGGAATGATGATTTTCTCTCCTTTGAAAATTATTCCGTTGATCTGTGATAGTTCGTCACGATGGTTCCAGAACTCTGAGACGCTCTGAGGGCATTTTCTCCTCTCCTCAGGCCATCCTGACTGTATGACTTTCCTCAGCTGTGTGAGTTGTGTGTCTTTTTCTGTTTCTGCTCGGATCTCCTTCAGTTTTGTGTCACTAACTGGTAAGTTGCTGTACACAGTGTGCACCTGCATGTCCATGCCTTCACTAAGGCTGCTGTCCTTGTAGGTAAGAAACTTCCTGGAGAGTGTGTCTGCGACAGGGATGTCTTTGCCTGGACGGTGAGTGATTGTGAAGTCGTATTTTTGTAGTTGAAGGATCATTCTCTGTAGCCTTGGCGGGGCTGCGGCTAACGGTTTCCTCATGATTGACTCGAGGGGCTTGTGGTCTGATTCCACAATGACTTGTCGTCCATAGACATACTGATGGAAACGCTTACATCCGAACAGAATGGCGTACAGCTCCTTTTTGATTTGAGCGTAGTTGATTTCACAGTCTGTGAGAGATTTGGAAGCGTAGCCGATGGGTTTTCCTTCTTGCAGTAGCACTGCCCCTAGTCCATACTTTGACGCGTCCACCTGGAGTCTGAGCTCTTTGTTGGGGTCGTAGTAGGCAAGGATTGGTCCTGGTTCTCTCGTGATCAAGTCTTTCACTTTCTGGAAAGCGATGTCATGTTGGTTGTCTCAGAGGAACTCACTGGACTGCTTTAGCAGCTGACGCAGGGGTGCATTAGCATTGGAGAGGCTGGGTGCGAACTTGGCTAAGTAGTTGACCATGCCAAGCACTGTTTCCAGCTCTGCGCGGTTCTTTGGTGGCTCCATTTCCTTGGCTAAGATCTTCTGCGGATCTGGCTTGATTCCATTCGCTGTGAGAAGATGTCCGAAGTAGCTGACCTCTGTAGCGCCGACTGTGCTCTTCTCGGGGTTGAGCCGGACTCCTCTCTCGCGGGACCTTTGTAGCATCGCGTTGAGGTTTCTGTCGTGTTCCTCTTTGGTTCGACCATAGACAAGGATGTCGTCCACAATTGCCACGACTCCGTCGAGGCCTTCATACACCTCGTCGATCTTTCGCTGAAACTCGTCTTGGGCTGAGATAATCCCAAAAGGCAGGCGACGGAACCTGTAGCGTCCAAACGGTGTGTTGAACGTTGTGAGCTTAGATCCCACTTCTGACACCATGTCTTGTTTTGTATACTTTATACAAAATAATCAAATGCAGGACGACAGGTATTTATAAACGTAGCTCTTTATTAGCTAGCTATAACTGGCATGTCCATGTGTCCCTGGCCATGATCATCTTCAGAATGACCTCACCACCTGGGTGGTCTTAACCAATCATAGCACAGTATAATGCCTCCAATTATAATTCAGTATGCTGACACATATGAATATTACAACAGGTTTAGTCAAAACATCTGCAACCATGTCTGCCGTTGGACAATATTCAATACTTATTTTACCATCACTGAGTGCAGATTGAATGAAATGATATCTGATGCCGACATGTTTACATCTCTGACGACATACTGGGTTCTTTGACAGAGCAATTGCACCTTGGTTATCTTCAAAGATTGTTACTGGTGCATATTGGCACTCAATATCCATCTCGCCCAATAACTGTACAAGGTACAAACTTTCTTGTGTAGTAGCAGCCAGTGCCATTGTACTCTGCTTCACATGTAGATAAAGCTACTGTTGGCTGCTTCTTAGACCTCCATGAAATAACAGGTCCACATTTAGTTAAGACTAAAACAATACCCTGTTATGCTTTGTCTGTCATTTTGATCTGCTGCCCAACTCTACGAGGTTGAGTTTTTCCACCCCCTTTTTGTAACACAACTCCTGATTCATTGTCCCCTTCAAGTACCTCAACAAATGTTTAGCTGTTATCCAGTGCTGCTCTTTTGGTTCTGATAGTTATTGTGACAGCTTGCTGACAATCCAACTGATATCCGGTCTTGTACATGTAATCACATATATCAAGCTGCCTATCACTTCACGATACCTTTTTGAATCAATAGGTTCACCATCACCATCAAAGTTTTGTTTTTGTTCACATGGTGTTGACCTTGTTTTACAGTCTGACATACCAAACCTTTCCAGTATCTTGGTGATGTACCTTGTTTGGTTCATCTGTATTTTCCCTTCACTTTGTGTAAAATCAATGCCTAGGAAATGTCTAAGCCTCCCAAGATCTTTCATCTTAAATTTTTCACTTAACATTTATTTTACACTTGTGAGTGAGTCACTATCACTAGCAGCGATAAGTAGATCATCAACCCAAATTATCAAAATTATCCTTTCTGTTACAGTTTGTTTGTTATAAACACAGTGATCAGCTGGGTTCTGTGTAAAACCATTTTCATTAAGGTGATCATGCAACATTTTGTTCCAGTTCCTTCCTGACTGTTTCAGGATGTACAGTGACTTGTTCAGTTTGCAGACTAGTTGCTCACCTGTATCTGACCTGACTTCAAAACCCTCTGGCAGTGTGGTCAATGTGAATGTATCATTTTCCCTAAGGGAATCCATCTCCTCCTTCATAGCAGTAGCCCAAATCTCTGATTTTGGTGAAATCAGTGCTTCTTTGAAGGTTTGTGGTGCATTGCACATTACTCTGTAGCAGTAGTCAACACTATGTGGTATCTGGTCATCACACTTCACTTTACACTTAGTCTTTTAAGTACTGGGATTTCTTCCTCGCTCTGTCTGGATAGCGTGGACTCTGACTATCTGAAGTCTCGATTTGCACATCTTGTGTTTCTGCAGAATTTTGATCTGCCATCTTGGCTTTTGGCATGGGGGATTCAAATCTCTTCCCATGAAGATCATCACTCATTTCCAAATCTGTCTGAGTTTCGCGTTCGACTATACCTTTTGTAAAGAACTTGACTATTCTGTTCCAGTGTCTGGGTAGTACACTAGGTATGCTGGACTATTTTTATCATACCCGACAAAAATACCCTTTTCACATCTTGAGTCCAACTTTTACTTGTTCTGTCTGTATGCATAGCAAACAGATCCAAATTCTTTCATCTTTGAAAGATCAGGCTTCTCCCAGTAAACATGTAGTATGGAGTCTGTCCTACACGCTTATTGTAACACCTATTGCGAATTACTGCAGCAGTCATTACAGCATATGTCCACAAGTTCTTTGGTAGGTTGCTCTCAAGTAGCATGCATCTTGCCATTTCAAACAGTGTTCTCCAATTTCTCTCAGCGGTCCCATTTTGATGGGGTGAGTAAGGGGCTGAAGTTTCATGTCTTATGGCATTCTTACTGAGCAGTGACTGGAACTCTTTTGCTGTGAACTCTGTGCCATTATCTGACCTGACACACTTTATTTTCCCATAAGGGGCCACATCAGCAATAAACTTCTCAGTAGCTTTTACAGTATCACTCTTTGCTTTTAGGAAATACATAAAAACTACCCCTGAATAATCATCCGTAAATGCTAGAGTGTATCCAGTGTACCCATCTTTCGCCTCTGGCTCAATAGGGCCAGCCAAATCAGTGTGCACAAGCTCAAGAGCCGCTTTTGCCTTTTCATCAGGCTCTTTGTTTCTGCTCTGAACAAATTTTCCCTGTGTGCAGATTTCACAGTTGAAGGTAGATTTGTCAATCTTACCTGTGGTTTTCATTCCCTCTGTCACATTTTCTAACTTTGACACATCCTCAAAATTACAGTGGCCAAGAATTTTGTGCCATGTGTGAATATCATAGCACCCATGACATCCATCATCATTTTCATCACTTACAGTGTTAAGATAGTACAGTCTATCGTACTCCTTGATGTCAAAAGTGGTACCGTTCTTGTGGATGAGCTTGTTACACCCCTGTCGAAAGTTGACTGAAGCTCCGTTGACTGTCGCTGCTTTAACAGAGAAAATGTCCTGTGGAAACGACGGCACGTACAGCGCCTTCGTCAGCGTTGTTTTCACCCGACGACCCGTGTTGTCTCTCAGGTAAACCTCCGCTGCACCTCTCCTCTCCGCGACACTATTCATTCTTGTTCCGTCAGCCAGCTCCACTGAATGTTTTTCCGGTTTGAAAGTCTCGTCAAACTCCTTAAACTTCCCGATGTCCGTGACTATATGTGACGTTGCTCCCGTATCAACCATCAGCCCTTTCTGTTTCAGTCCATGAACCTGACAGTCACTTATTCTGAATGAAATGTTTGGCCTTCAGCATCGGTTGCTTGTTTCACATTGTCTCTTCTTTTTCGTCTGCAATTTGTGTCAGTATGAGTGGAGCTCTTGCAAAAACTACACCACTGTCTCCGTTCTCTGCGCTCTCCAGTAACGGTACATTCCCGAGCCTTGTGCCCTTTCTGGCCACAGTTGAAGCAGGTTATCTCGGTCCCTTTATCTGTTCCTCTTGGCCAGCTAACTTTAATGTTACTTGACTTCATCACGTTGTCATCAGTGGAAATGGCGCTAAACTTCTCTGTGCTTTCATAGCTCAACTTGGTTTTGAACTTGCCAAAAGATGTCGTCTCGTCACTCTGTGTTATGTGGATGGCAAACGGCTTAAATGATTCAGAATCATTGCAATCAACAGCCCGTCACTTACAGTCTCTTCAGCATTCCTCAGTGCTGTAATAACCATCTCAGAACGAATGATATAGTCCGTAACACTTTCGTCAGAGGCTTTCCGAAGAGAAGTTTGCTCAGTGTAGAGGCTAATCACACGTGGCTTCCCTTTACCTGCATAATGTTCCCTCAATATCTTCAACACTTTTCTCCCATCATCTGCTGCTTCTCTCATTATCAGGGAAATACTTTTATCATCCAAAACCTGTATCAATTCGGCGTAGGCTTCTTCATTTTTCTCTTCGTCTTCTTCATCTTCATCCACGCTCAATATGGCGGCCTTTAGCCCTAGCAAACGCAAATGCCCCAAAAACTTCGTCTCCCATAACTCGTAGTTTTTTTCATCTCCGTCGAAACATAATCTATTCCATTGGCTTCCATGTTCCCTTCTGGGCCCATAACCTGTTGGGTTTGTCATCTTCAGGACAGGAATACCGGTTTACTTAACGGAGGAATAAACACACATGTTCATCGTTGGTGTTTCAACCAGAACGGAGGAGGAATGACCTTTCTTTATTTCACACATGCGTAGTTGTACATTTCTAATAGGGCATGACTGTGCCAGTGTAAGAACACAACACAATAACATATCAGTCTATATGCCAACAATTAATGAACACAACCCTTTTCAGGTAGAGATAAAATACATCATATGAAACAAGCATGTTATGTTAACCTTACACACAGGCCATAACTCTTCTCAAAAATACGATTACCCCATGACAGGCATATAACATGAAACAATTCTCATTGTTAACTTCAACAGTGATTAAACATAAAGAAGAAAAACTTTCCTTTCCAGTGTGGGTGTTGTCAATATGAATGAGCCGACAGTTTGTGTCTCTTTCTCGGTCTTCAGCAGTCTGATGTCCCTTCCAGTGCAATGAGTGTGTGTGTGTGTGTGTGTGTGTGTGTGTGTGTGTGTGTGTGTGTGTGTGTGTGTGTGTGTGTGTGTGTGTGTGTGTGTGTGTGTGTGTGTGTGTGTGTGTGTGTAAGAGCACAAGCGCGGCGTCAGTTGGTCCAGTTCACAGTTTGGTTCTGACTGCTCACAGTATCTTGTGTCGTCAGTGTTAATAGCCAAGTGTGGTGCAGATATTACCCAAAAACAGCAGAGATCGCACTTGAAGGATGTCTGATGTCTGGCAGGGTAAACTTCCTAAGGAACCCGTCGCACCTGCGGAGGAAAAGCCGCCGTTTTCCCTCTACATGCAGGATGGCTCACTGCTACAAACTTGAGGTTGCGTCTTCCCACGCTGTTCACACACGAAGTGGGGGAAGGGTGGCGGTAGCGTTCTAACCCAGCAGTCCCCGATATCCATGACGTTCAAACTAGCTCTTACTACACCAAACTCTTGTAAAGTTAACTTTAGCAATTCTAGCTACCTAGACGATATGAACACCAGCACTAGACTCACACTTGAGTGCTTTTCCAGCCGTCCTCCTCCGTGTAGCTAGTCTGTGTCTGTGCGTCACTTTGCAGCTCGGTTAAAAACTAAAGCTAACACTCCCTTTGGTTCACTGGAGCTCGGTTTTGTTGCTCACACAAGCAAATTAATAGGAGACCTAAACGTAACTGCGTTACGGACTTTAGGACACGTTATCTGACACTTGATAACTCTTAAAAGTATCACTTTAGGCACCGCAGTGCTGCTCCACACCGCTACCCTTCGGTCCTCGCCGCTCGTCCCTCTCTCCCTCCTGCGCGTTCACCCCAGCTCCCCTCTTAAAGGGCCAGCAACTATTTGTACCTGCTACACAAAGACGATGCAACTAGTCGTCACACCACACATGCTGCCGACATTCGCAACCACGCATGAAACCGAACCCGCAATTGCAAAGAATGGACAACCAAAGAATCACCCAAGAAGAAACACAGAATGTATATAACATTAACAAGGAACTTACATATACATCACAGATGCACAACTGAAACCACCAATAACTTTCCAAACTCCACAGTGCCACTGCTCCGCGCAATGTTTGTTACAAAACGGGTACATTCGCAAGCAGCGTGATCAGCTACGTTGACCAATCACATGCTTAAAGTGGTAGCCCTCATTAATTAACATTAGCTTATTAGTCCGGCAGTGCAGCTACTCTGAGCCTTTTATACAGCCACCCCCAAATGTATGGAGTACATTTGCTACTTTCAAAGGTGACCAAGTCTTATCCTATAGAGGGTTGAGGGTAAAGCTGTCCCTTTCTTCGCCGGCTGGAAGGGCCGGGAGGACCAACAGCCGAGCCACAGGCCGTGTATAGACACTGCCCTTGATGCTTACGTCCGCTGACCTCACATGACCATCAGCAGGTTCATCGGGTGAACCTTGATGACACGACCAATGGGCCAAAGGGCTCTTGGCAGTTGATGGTCGACAATCATGATGACCGAGCCTTCGGCTAGGTCCACTGGGGATTTCTGCCACTTCTGGCGGGTCTGCAGACTAGTTAGGTAATTGCGGATAAACCTTGACCAAAAGCGGTCTGCCAGCACTTGTGAATGTCGCCAACGACGGCGACTCAGCAGCTCGGTTGTGGCAGAGATGTTTGGGGTCACTGGGTCCAGGTCAGTAATGGTAAATGAAACATAGCCTAAAGGTTTAGCATTAGGTATTCCCTCCACTTCCAGGAGGACAGTGCGAAGAACCTCTTCTGTAACTGGTAGGGCACCTACAGTGGTGTAGAGCGCCGTCTTGACTGATCTGATCTCCTGCTCCCATACTCCTCCAAAGTGTGGGGCTGCAGGGGGATTGAAGTGAAATTGTATCTTCTGTTTTGCCGTCAGCCTTTGAAGCTCAGGAGACATTGCTGCAAAAGCTGCCTTCTCCTTCTCTCCTCCCTTGAAATTTGTTCCCTGGTCAGAGAACAGCTGTGACGGTGTCCCTCTGGGGGCGATGAATCGCCTGAGGGCCATTAGGAAGGAGTCAGTGTCAATGGTACACAAAAGGTCTAAGTGTACTCCTTGTGTCGTGACACTTGAATATTACTCCCCATCTCTTCTCTGTCCATCGACCCACCTTCACATGCAGTGGCCCAAAACAGTCCATCCCGGTTGAAAAGAATGCAGGCTTGTGCAGATGAAGACGTGCTTGGGGTAGATCAGCCATTTTTGGAACTGCTGATCTGGCTTTCCAATGACGGCACTCAGCCTACAAGTATGCTGGTAGCGACGGACAGCCTCCCGCTCCCTTAAGATCCAGAAGGTACGGCGCACCTCGGCGAAGACCCTCTCTGGGCCAGGGTGCCGCAGCCTACAATCAAAATCCTGGATCAGGAGTCTTGTGGTGGAGTGATGGGGGTCTAGAATTATTGGATGAACCATTGTTTCCTCAAGGTCTTCTGCACGCCGGACTCTGCCACTGACACGGATGAGCCCACTTGACTCGTCGATCTCGGGGGACAAGGTAAGCAGACGGCTACTGGTGGAGATGGGCTTCCCAGCCTTAAGGAGCCGGAGCTCTTCTGGGAATACATCCTGATGGGCCTTCCTTAAGACAAGGATTTCTGCGTTATGGTAATCCCCAGCAGCAGGAAGATTACTATGACCCGCCACCCTGTGTAGGTCCTGTACTGTGGTATCCAGTAGCTCCTGCCAGGTGGTATACTGACTGACATCTGAGATGGGGGGGTTCAGGCCCAAGGGTGGTTACCCCACAAAAAGTAGTACCCTTCCTCAGGTCTTGCATTGGGCTTCACTGGCCAGTTTTCTGGGCTGTGAAGGAGGAATGGGGGACCGAGGCTCTACCTATTAGGCTCAACAAGGGTTCTCAAGGTCTTACCTCTGGTGATGCCATCGGCCGGTTTATTTGCTGAATCGACGTAGCGCCAATCGCAGCAGTTGGTCAGCTCTTGAATTTTTGCCACCATGGTGCCAACAAAGACCTTGAAGCGACAAGACTCAGACTGCAACCAGGTGACCACCGTGGTGGAGTCTGTCCAGAGGATTGTTTTGTCAATCTTTAAGGTGAGTTCACTCTCCAGTAACTTGGCCAATTGGGCTCCAGTGACCGCAGCACAGAGCTCTAACCGTGCCATGGAGTGAAGCCGTTTGGGAGCGACTCTAGACCTGGCCAGGAGGAAGGACAGATTAATCTGATCTTGTCCATCAATCGATCTCAAGTATGCTACTAAGCCATAGGCTTGCTCGGAGGCATCAGAAAAGATGTGGACCTCCCTGGTGACACTGGACTCGTCCACTCCAGGGGGTAGATATGACAGAGGTAAGGCGACTTGGGGGAGGATCTGCTGTTATCCCTCCCAGTCTGTCCAAGCTTATAGAAGGTCTTGGGGAAGATGTAGGTCATCCCAGTCACGTTGCTTACTCCAAAAGTCTCTAACCAGCGTCTTAGCCCGAGTGGTGTAGGGCAGCAGGAATCCAATTGGGTCGTATTGGCTTGCTAGTACTTTATAGCTATTCCGCATAGTTGGAACGTCATAGGGGACAGGTTGGTGTTTGTACCCCAGAGTGTCAGTCTGACAATGCCAGCTGAGCCCAAGGGTCGACTCGAGAGGGTCAGCCTTGTCCTGAGCAAGCCAGAGTTCCAGACTGTCTGACCGGGCCTCTTTGGATAGGTGACTCACAACAATCTGTATGTTGCTGGCCCATTGGCTTAGTTTGAACCCACCAGATGCCAGGAGCTCTCTAAGGTGGTCGACCAACTGTCTTGCCTCTTCTGGAGTGTGCAGGCTCTGTTGGCAATTGTCGACGTAGAAACACCTCTCCACTGAGAACCTTACATCATCGTCTGGACAGCTGCGGTCGGTGATGTGCTGTTGCAGGGCGTACGTTGCACAGCATGGGCTACAGGTGGTGCCAAAAGGTAGCACCTGTCACTCAAACATCTGGCAGTTCAGTCACATTCAGGACACGCCACAAAAACCTTAGAAGAGGGCGATCTTCAGGGAGCAGCCGAACCTGATGAAACATCCCTTTGATGTCTCCACTTACAGCTACAGTCCGCTCTCGGAACCGCAGCAGCACTCCCAGCAGCGATGCACCCAAGGTAGGGCTAGGCAGTAGGCACTGGTTCAGGTTCTGACCATGATACTGGAAGGAGCAGTTGAATACAATACGGTTCTTTCCGTTATGACTCACCATGTGCTGGGGGATGTACCACGATTCGCCTTCGGTGAGCACATCGGAGTTTCTTAACGGCTCCAGCTTGAATGAGCTTCTGTATCTCATTCTTATAAGCCTGGGCCCGATCTGGGTCTTTGACAAGAGGTCTCTCTGTGCTGCGCAGACTTGGCATGACTGACTCCTTCGGTGCTTGAAAGGAGAACATATTCCCTTTGCGAAGCAGAGGGGTTGCATAGCGTAGTACTCCTCCGACCTCCATGCGGACAGTCTTGACATTGAGCAGCTCCACCGCCTCATGGTCTCGCTTCGAACGCGTAACTTCCTTCTCACTCCTATATGGTAGGGTGTCTACCTGCCAGAGCCTCTCGATATGTTGGAAGAGCTCCGAAGCTTGAGAAGTAGGTGTTGTTGTCAACACTGTTGCGGGCAGAGGGGGTGTTCGGTCAATTTCGCCGGGCCTTGGAGTGTCCACCCCAGTCTTGTGTGGATGGCTGCAGGACCACCTGGGGGACCAAGCCTGACGGGCTCAATTGGGGAGAGGAGATGTGGCTGATCGGCCCCAATAAGTACAAGGGGTTTGGCGTTATTGAAGGGTTTAATTGGCAGGCCACGCAGGTGCTTATACTTTCTCTGGAGGTTCTCCATCACCTGATGGAGAACTGCCAGCCCAATGCGGTCCGTAGTGAAGGCCCCCTGGATGAGGTAGCTGTTCTGAGGTTTGGCTGTGGGAGAGATATGAAACGATACTGAAGCCCCCAAAAAAGTCGTATAAGCTGAAGATGGCACCTGGCTGACGTGGCATCGTGCGACGGAAGCCTGAACGTTGCTCTTTGAGGTAGCTTACTCAGCAGCCGGGCGAAATGTGACCGGCACCTCAGCTCAACATCTCCTTCTGGACCTAAGGTTTTCAACATGCCGACTAATGATTGCACCTGCAAGCCAAACCTCTGGAAGGCTACAGTGTCACCATGTCGCACATCAGGTGAGTCCAGGACACTGGCTATTCTTTTGAGGGCGATTTGGTGAGGCTGACCAAATTTCTCATCAAGTGCCGACGTTGTGTCAGTGTATGGGGTTAGTGAGTTCAAGTAGGAATCGGCAATCAGCTTGGCATCTTCTAATTTCAAATGGTCCACCAGGATCTGGTATTTAAATAGTTCAGTACAACCGCGTGGTAGCAGGTTTTCCAACGTGATTTATTATTAATAAACGCTCACAATTGAAAGTCCCGTGACCGTATGCATTGCAAAGACATTCATTAACTTAACTAAAACCTGTGATGGAAAATTACTCAAGGCCCCATTTCAAGGTCAGCTCACTTAAACTAATTAGTTTTGATGTTCAAGTTGTTGTGTGCACACTATGGTGGCCTATCTGTCTTTCTAACTATCTAATTCCCCACAGCTGTGTTTTTCCTGTATTCCTGCATTGTGCTCTGTTCTCATGTGATAAACTCCTGAGCAAGCTCCTCTCCCCAACAATGTGTCTGTTCCTGACTGCATATCCTCTCCCCAACAATGTGTCTGTTCTTGACTGCATATCCTCTCCCCAATTTCTGTGTCTGGCCTTGACTGCATATCCTCTCCCTAGACCAGGTGTCCGGCTTTAACTGTGCATCGAACCCGTTGTAGATAGTAAATGGCGCCATCTAGTGTAATTTCTGAGATGTTTGCCCCACTCTACAAAAAGGGCTCCCCTCCTCTATTCAGTGCGCTTTTTCTCGAGAACTCTGCGTGGAGTTGCCTTTGAAACTGTATTTTATGTGCTGTAGCATATGAAATAAATCAACTACGGATATCCATTTGTCTTAGCATTTTATTCGAGCTAGCCACCAGTCATTTAATTTGCTACAACAATATCCATTTGTTTTAGCCTTTTATTCGAACCAGCCACCAGTCATTTAATTTGCTACAACAAACCCAAGGTTTGGAACGTCAAATGAACCAAGGCTACATACAGCACAAATGACCAGACACAAAGACGATGCACACCACACATGCTGCCGACATTCGCGACCACGCATGAAACCGAACCCGCAATTGCAACGAATGGACAACCAAAGAATCACCCAATGAAGGTAAACACACAGAATGTATATAAGTAACAACATTAACAAGGAACTTACATATACACCACGGACGCACAACTGAAACCACCAATAACTTTCCAAACTCGACAGTGTCACTGCTCCGCGCAATGTTTGTTACAAAACGGGTACATTCGCAAGCAGCGTGATCAGCTACGTTGACCAATCACATGCTTAAAGCGGTAGCTCTCATTAATTATCGTTATCTATTGGTCCGGCAGTGCGGCTATACGAATGTTCCACTCTGCTGCGAACGCAGGTGGCGTTCTTTTCGTGACTAAGGGGCACCGGCGGCAGGGTGTGTGTGTAGACGTGTGGAGCTCTGTCTGGGCAGCGGTTGACTGCGGCGTCCGAGAGAAAGTTGAGCTTTTCGGACACATATAGTATAACGCTACGGTGGATGGTGAAGCTCCGTCCGAGCAGCGATATATTTAATGTCCGAGTGAGGGTTAAGGCTTCCCGGATACCTAAAGTATAACGCTACGGGGTGTGGCGTATTTCATATACAACTTCGCTCATTACAACGCTCATAACACAACGACGGTACTAAAGAAGTATCACAAAGTTTTCGTGGGTCGTAACCATAGGGATAACACGCCCCCCTCTTTCCTAAAACTCAACCCAAAACGCTTTATTTATTTTTTATCTCAGTGTTCGAATTCCAGCTAAAACAGTGGGTTCACTGGCTCTTTAAGTTGACAAGCTAACCTTATCACCCGCATAATTACTCGTATTATAAAAATAGGTTGCTTACAGTGATTGTGTTTTTCACGCTTCCTGGAAGTGTAGCAGCAGACAGAGGGCGATGTCATGACCCGCCCTACTCTGTCTCTCATTGATCACTCATTGATAACTTGGGTGACACAATATTTTCTGGCAGATCTATACAATTCATGTGGATGCCCTATTTGAGGGCAAAACGGCGAATTTCGCCGAAAGGTGACGAGTTTACACTCCTGAACAACGTTCAACACGCAAAAAAAAAAGTTTTTAGCATGATTGTTTTGACCACGGATAACAGCGCTGGGCCACCCCATGATTTAGTTCTCCATATAACGTTATCTACAGCTGTTTGCGTAATCGACTCATTTAAACTTAGAAGGTTAACGCTACTTTGACTAACGTTAGTTGCGGCTATTTCATTACAATGCCTTCAGTAGCTGAAGGCAAACATGGATTACGCTCTCTGAAACATCAATGCACTATGCACTAATATATTTTTTATATATTATACAGTGGGTGGATACCATGCTGTAGAGGCCTACTCTTAGTCGATTACGGTTGTAGTTACTTGTCGAACATCGGCCCGTGATTGGATGTATTATCTGAGAGGCGGGACTGACAGCCATCTGCTCTGCATTGGCCCTCACCCATGTCTGTCAAACCCAACCTCGCTTAGTGTCTCTCTTCCTCGTGCAGTACTGACTACACAAAGGATATTTGAATAGAGAAATAATATGTAAACCCCGCAAACATGTTTTAATTACGTTCAATATCAGTTAATCGTAGCGTTTTTATTTATCTTTCTTACAATATTTTTGTTTCACAGCGGTATGGTCGCTTTACGGTTTGAATCGGATCTCCTTGGCAACTGCGAAGTTTGGATCAACTGTTACTTTCACCTGAGTTACTTTTTGTTTCACGAGTAGCAAAAGGGCTCTTTTGCGGATATAATTGCTTGTAGTATCGGGGATTTGTTTTGTTTATACGCTTTTCCAGAAGCTGATTTCTAAGACGATGTTTCGGGAGTCGGAACGGCTTTAGACAATAGTGTGTGAGCTCATGCAGTGAGGACCGATGCCTTGTGGAGGCATTGTTCTGTTCGCTGTGGAGCGTGCACGGATACTGGGCCGTGGTGCGAGCTGGGAAGACTAATTTTCGGAGATTGCTTATTGGTTAGCGATCGCAAGACCATCAACATGGATTTAACTTTATCAGAGCTGTTGGTCAATTTCATGGAGTCGCCATTGGTGGTATGGGTGAGTGGCTTTTCTCTCTCACTCACTCACGTCTGGTCAATGACATTATTTCTGATGGGATCTAGGTCAGTCCAGCTCAACTGTATCTGTAAACACATTGGCTTGCACTGTGCACCAGTTATATTTGTCCATCAATACACCTAACACATCTATCGGCTTTTCAACATGGGACTGTGTTTTACATATCCCATACGACTATGTACTGTTACTCCTGGCTGGAGTAAGTCAGTGCAGTTGATGTGTAAACTTTTGTCCTTCATTACAATGAAGTGGACGAATGAAGGGAAAATGCTATTTGCAGCAAACGTGTTTAGAGGTATTGGAAACAATTGAAGACATTTGATGTTGTGCCACAACGTCTCAGTTCAAAATAGTAGGAGCTTAGTAGTTAGGTTCTCAGACTTATAGTTCATAACTTCCTCATATGTTTGGCTATTAATTATTAAGTGTTGACACAGATGGTCTGATCTTGGTATTTGTACTGGGAGCTTGGTATCATGATAAAAAGCAAGATACTGTTACCTTAAATCTGAATCCATGTTGTTGTATTTATTCAAAAATAAATGTTTAGGCTTTGGTGTAATTTTTCCCCAAAGTCGTCACATCCATCAGCACAGGTCATTTAACTCATATCCTGTAAGGCTAGCTAACGGCCAGCCAGCCATCCATCCACATTTTCCTGGCTTTGTTATGTTTTGCACAGCAATTATCATGCACGCAGCCGCACAGTAAAAAGGGTCAGAGGGAAATATTTCCCCTGACGTGTAAGTGAACGTTTTCAATGTTCCACTGTATTCTTATACAGTATTCTATTTTCTTGCAAATTATCATCCAATAATTAAGCGATATTTATGTTGAATGTTGTAACACGAATGCTATTCCTCACTTATCTCTCTCTCCATCGCTCTATCTATCTATCCATCTATCTCTATCTCTGGTTGCTAGATTCAGACGTTGGGTCCGTTGGGTTCCCCAGACGGGATGAGCTCGGAGGAGCGGGTCAACTTGTTCATGGAGTTGGTGGACGGTGTCTTTCTACACAAGATCATGACCCAGATGTAGGTAGCGGCACACAGACGCAGTGAGAAGAGAGTAGGGAGAGAGAGCTTGTGCTTTTGTGTGCAGGTGCATTGAAGAGTCCAGATGGTATGAAAGGGTTGAGTGAGTAAATGTGTTTCCTGTGTGTGTGTGACCACATCCTTGCTTCAAGTTTTTTGATGCATCCTTTCTAACAGATAAAATGAAAGAAGCCAAAAGCACATTACTCTAGCCATAGGGACCCCAGGACTTGGTACTTAGTTATTAGTGTGTTATGGATTTGTAGTCACCTGTAACTTAATTTGCTTTGCTGCTTTTCGTGGCCTATTTATGTGCTTTATGCACTCTATTGAACCATCATTTTACCATCGTAGGCCAACACAACACTTTGATCTGGAATGAAGAAATAGACACTTGCATTGCAAAAAGAAAAAAGAATATTGTCTATACAGTATAAATCAGACAAGTCACCAGTCGAGGGCTTTTACTGAGAAACTTAATCGTGCTTCAAACTGGTTCACTTGCTTTGTTTGATTGCTGTTTCTCATTATTTTGTAAATGCTTTCAGCTTTTGCTTATTCTCACTGAGACCATAGACACAGTGTTATGTCATTCCTCTAACTTTGACCTAATCATGACAGCCATGTTTGGAAGTCGCCTGCTTCATTTTCACATTTACCCACAAAGTCATTGTGCTCTATGGTGTCTTTGAACAGGAGATTATTTGACTTGACCTTATACAGCCAATCCTCTTGTAGTAGTAGGTCAACCAAGCAGATGAAGCCCCTCCCTGCTCCCGTATGCAAATCATTTATCAGGAAAAGTGTGTGTGTGTGTGTGTGTGTGTGTGTGTGTGTGTGTGTGTGTGTGTGTGTGTGTGTGTGTGTGTGTGTGTGTGTGTGTGTGTGTGTGTGTGTGTGTGTGTGTGTGTGTGTGTGTGTGTGTACTGACTAGTATTTAACCGCAAACATAATATATGTAGTCTTAATCTTACCCCCAAAACAATGGCTGTCCTGAGCTATTGGTGTGTGTGTGTGTGTCTAAATGTTTTTTGTAGATGTATGTGTGTGTTAATTAAGACTGCTGTTTTTGTGTCTCCATAGTGACCCTAGCCCGACCAATCAGCGCCTGAATAAGAACGTGAACAACGATGTGTCACTTCGTCTCTACAACCTTACTGTACTCACCAGACAAATCCACAATTATTACCAGGTATACACACACACTACTGCCTATTAAGTAGAACCCACATTGGCTCTGACCACACAGGGCACATTTGCAGGCTGCAGTTAAACGGCAGGTGCACTACACTGCCTTTTTTTGTTGAAGCCTAGAAAAAAGTTTTTACTGTAAACATCCATAGAACATCGACACCTAAAACCCCAATGACACCGGCCCCGCTTTTCTCTCTCGATTTGAATGCGTCCAAGGCGCTCTGCCATTAACGCGAGGTACTCACAGCTGATAAAGGCGAGGCACTCTGCAACACAAAAGCACAGAGCAAAACACTCAGTTCCCATTGATTACAAACAATTACAAAAAAGCTGCCCCCCAGCTGCTAAGAAGTGTTCAGGGCCATAGGAGTAGTTCAACAATCAAATTTTTTAACTCCTCTTAGTTCAAATTGTTCTCTTTTTCCCGTACCCTGTCTTGTTTACCATCTGGATGTGCGAAGGTTCGCAGCTGATTAACCTTGCCTTGGGGATGAGGAGCTGTATGGGTGTACGTTTCACAGGCGTCATGGGTTCTTTTCAGCTTTGAAAACATGAGCAACAAACACGCATGCTTATGACCATGAATTGTAAAGGGGACATGCTATTTTCGTGTCGACAAACACACATGCTTATGGCTATGCATTGACTGTAAAGGGGACATGCTGTTTTTGTCTCTATTGATAATAGGGTCGATTGAGTTTCTACTAAATCAATTAGCGACAGGCCTGGGTCAAACGACCGTATGTTGTCGAGCGGGTAGCATGTGCTTGTTTGGCTTTAGACATGAAAGACTTTGGGCATGGAAGCTCATGCCTTTGTGACAAATCTTGTTGAAATCTTCTGGTTTCATTTTGAGAGCTCATTTCCTGTGCTGTTCCTCCTGGGGTTATTATCATTAGGCCTCTCACTAGCATTGAAGACGACACCAAACTGTGGACAAACCAGTGAACCTGCTGTCTTTGGCTTCTTCCACTGCCTATCGTACTGTGCCATGGCAAAGTACACATGCTGATATTCCCAAATGATTCATTTATAGCTGAATAACAGAATCAATTCTAACAGTATGCCAGCTATTCATTTTCAAATCCTACTAGCAGAGCACAGCTTTTTCTGCTGTGGACTTCTGAAGGTTCATTCTTGTTTTGTGTGTGGGTGTTCTGTGCCCCACTATCGGCTTTAAAGTATAAATGTGAAATTGCTTCCAATCCCAATGGTAATTTATACGATTAAGATAATGATTAAGCGGTCATCCATTTAAAGCGAAACAGAGTCATTAGCGAAAGCCACAAATCCTGTGTATATGGATTTGACTGGTGCTATGCTGCCCCCTCTATCTAGCGTGTAATGTGTAACTCTGTAAAACATGCAGTCCTGGTGATAAGAAGATGAGAACACTCCATACACACACACATTTTCTCTAAGACTAAGCTCTAACTAACCCGACGCGCACTTTGGAAAACATCTCAAAGGCAAGTTTAAATATGACCAAATAACAGGATACATGATGTGCTTGTGTGAGCTACATATTTATGTCTATAGTAATAGGTACATTTCTTGAACAAAGTGAAAGTGTGAGAAGAAAAGTTTGACATTATATTATATATATTGTTTAAATTGCTAGAATAGATTCCACAATCTCAAACCTGGCTATATTGACTTGTACTTTATTGCCAATATGATGAGACAAATAGGACTTTGACTTGGTTAGGTGCAGCCATTGAACATTGAACCGGAACAATTTACATGCCCAGACATTCAACAAATAACATCACGATTTGTGAATTGCATGCATTGTCATTTGCAGACAAAACCTATTAACCTGCTCCAAAACCTATTTCAACATTCTTGAAATATTTGTAAAAGATTGAAGGGATGTGGTATGTGCTATAAGACCGCTGTAGCCGTTTCACTGGGTGATTTGACTTCAAGCTATGTGCTCCAGTCTTAGGGCAAAATCACACACACACTTCTTGTGCAGTTTACGTTGTCTAAATCAGACTAAGATGGACAATATAGCCCTGATCTTCTTAATTCACTCAGTGTGTGTGTGTGTGTGTGTGTGTGTGTGTGTGTGTGTGTGTGTGTGTGTGTGTGTGTGTGTGTGTGTGTGTGTGTGTGTGTGTGTGTGTGTGTGTGTGTGTGTGTGTGTGTGTGTGTGTGTGTGTGTGTCAGGTGGCACACATTAAACTGGGTCATGCTGGGCAGAAGGGGGTTAATCTGTTTGTTGATGGTTAATCACTAACTACACACACACACACACACACACACACACACACACACACACACACACACACACACACACACACACACACACACACACACACACACACACACACACACACACACACACAGATCAAGAAGAACCTTAAGAAATCGATAAAAACTCATACAATCATATGAATACTATGGGATGTGGCAGTGCTAGGGTTTCACTATGTGAGCAGGCTTTCTCTTCTCATTGGACAATCTCAGGCAGAAAGAGCTTTGGTCTCTGTAGGGTGGGGTGCGTGTTCCTACTGGACAAACAATAGCAGAAGGGCTCGCTCGTGTGTGTGTGTGTGTGTGTGTGTGTGTGTGTGTGTGTGTGTGCCCTGCCTCCCAACGCACCCTAACCCTCTTCTATTGTGTAAATGCATTGTAACCTGACACTGGCTGATTCGGTGTGCCTCGCTGAAACACTGCACAAAAGTCTGACTTCTAACAGACTTCAGGTTTCTTATTTAGTTTATGCTCTCATTGGAACTAGTATCAACATATATGATGATGATTTTGTAAATCCTTTTTTCACTCTATTCTTTCCTTTCCCTGCCCTTCCTTTTAGTGCCTGCTCTTTTCTGTCACAAACTCCCTCCCTAGGCCCCTATATGCCTGTTACGTTACCCCTCCTTTGTAACCATGGGAACAGGAGAACAAAGCCCCCCCTGCGCCTGACTAGTATGTTTGAAACTTCACATCCTCTGGCCTAGTTCTTGTTTGTAAGTGTGTGTGTTTGTGTCTGTGCGTGTGTGTCCATGTTTATTCACATTCACTGCATCAGTGCACCTCAATATCTGGGATGGGCATACGCTAAGGCAGGGGTGTCAAATTCAAACTTACTGAGGGTTGTGAATAAAATCAGGGGCCAGACATTAATTACAATGGTAATTTTTTATTAAAGAAATATAAGTAGGATAGTAACTATTAAACAAAAAATGTTGCATGCATGCACAGCTCAAATCTTGTAGTTTTTCCATGTTTGTGGTTAACTCTACCAGCAAAACGGATTAATAAAGCAAAATAGTATTTATCAAGTGCTGAACAATGTTTTTGTATAAAATAGTTACACAGGTAAACAAAACACATTTGGATCACATTACTTTTGTCTTTAACAAAACAACGAATAAGGTCATGGTTTTCAGCAAAACTGTTTGATAAAGCAAAATAGTGAATGTAATAAGACGTTTCTGAAATTGCATAGCTTACTTTGGTAACTTGAAAGGGCACAACAATAGGGCCTATAATGCCAAACCTAAGCAAAACTCTTACCAGACACTCTGCACCTTTTCTTAGAAATGATCTCGTCTATTCTAGGCTTAATGTCCTTTGCTATGGCCACTTCCAATACCGAGACCAGATGCTGGTCTGTGAGGCGGGATCAGTGGGATGTCTTGTTCAGTTTCATAACTGAGAACATTTGTTTGCAGGAGTAGGTGCATCCAAACATAGACATGATGCATGCAGCGTGAAGGTGAAGCTGTGGAATCGATTCGAGGAGTAGAGGTGCAAACTTAGCGGCCCCAACTGACTGGTACTGAGTCATCAGAGCACCGTTACATTGCAATTCAATGAGTTCCAACTGCAAGTGCTCAGGTGCAGTGTCAACGCCAATTGAAATGGATTTGTGAACAGATCTAGATTGAATTTCTGTGATTCAAAATCAGCAAATCTCCTGCTGAATTCCGCTTTGAGTGTGTTCAGTTTGTCAGCATACACTTTGGTCCGAAATGGGATGGTGATTGATTCACTGACTGACTGACAAGTAGGAAAGTGAGACAAGTTTCCTTGGCTCATCTGTCCCTCCCATAGACGCAGTTTACATTCAGAGCATTGAGGTGCTCAGTTACGTCACACATAAACGCCAAGTCGCTCAGCCACTTTTCATCCTCAAGCTCGGGGATGACCTTTTGTTTGATTTCCATGAAACGAGCGATCTCAACACAGGCTTCATAAAATCTTCGCAACACTTTCCCACGACTCAACCAGCACATCCTCGTGCACAGAGTTTTCCTCCTCTAAAGGTGCTCTGAATTGCTGGTGATTCAAACCCCGTGAACTGATAAAGTTAACAGTTTTGGTTACAACTGTCATTACATGTCCCATGCCCAACACCTTTCCACAGAGGGCTTCCTGGTGGATGATGCAGTGGTAGGCTGTCAAGTTTTCTCCCGTGTGCCCCATCTTCTCTCGAACCAAACCGACCAAACCACGGACCTCCCCGCACATCGCAGGTGCACCATCCGTTGTCAGCCCAATACATTTATTCCACTGCAATTCCGTTTCGTTGATGCACCTTTCCACTTGTGTGAAAATGTCATGTCCCGTGAATCGCTTTTAAATCCAAAAGTTCCTCAGTGACGGAAAACTGAGCATCCACCCCACGGATGAATATGGAAAGCTGGGCAGTGTCTGTTCTGTCTATACTCTCATCTGCAACGAATACGAAACAAATTCCTTTGCTTTAGTTTTTAGCCGGATCTGTAAGTCGGAGGCCAGCTCAACCACCCGACTAGCCACGGTATTTCAGGAGCGGCTGATATTCGCAAATGCCTGCTTTTTGTCGGGGCATACAACATCACATACCTTTTCAATGCAATTTTTAATAAACTCTCCCTCTGTGAACGACTTGCATGGTCTTGCTATGTCCTCCGCTATTATGAAGCTTGCCTTCACAGCTCCCTCACCCTGACTGTCGATGCAAGTAAACATGTTTTGCTATGGTTGAAGGTTGCATTTTAATTCTTTTACTTTTTGCAGCCACTGTTCCATGTTGCCATAATGCTCATGCTTCGTTTTGAAATGCCTCCGAAGGTTATACTCATTGAAAACTGCCAATGAATCTTGACATACGAGACACATTGGCTTTTGTTTGAAATCACAGAGTAAATATTCTGTTTCCCATCTTAAAGGTGTCACTATAATATTGTTTTTTAGTCTCTTCTGAGTTGTAGGGGAGTTTTTGACTCATGGCAACTCTTGGTCCTGTCTCTTACTGATCCTGCTCTTGTTGGGGGGGGGGGGGAGTGGTCAGCAGGAATGTACGACCAATGAGTCTTTCTGTTTTGGTTTTCACTCTTATTTTAAAAGCATTTTTAAAATAACAATCCGTTCATGATTTCTAGGACTTACACCAATCTATGCAATTAATCTTAAACAATCACTTTTGGCTTCTCTCAGTTCTTTTGCTATATTTAGCCCAAAAAACAAATGCCATATATTATCCATAATAACAACCAATTGTTATAATGCAAAACTTTCCTATACACACTTTTCTAATTTTCTAAAATAAAGTACATTGCCTCTTACCTATATATTTTATGTAGAGGTGAAAGAATCACAACCCAAATGTACACGTAATGCATGAAATCAGCTGTTTCAGTGGAACAAAAACAAGACTGGACTTTTTCATTCATTTTCGACCAATGGATGCAAGTGGGTCAGTATTGACCCTGCCGGTTATTCTCTGGCATTGGTTCTAGATAAAACCCAACTGCTCACTGGCTGGCTGTAGTTATTCCAGAAGAAATCCACAGCATTGGCACGGAGCACCTCAGCATGACTGTATCATTGTGGTGAGAGAGGGTATTGGGTCAGAGTAAGGCTGTAGTTTAGTAGGCTGTAGTTTAGTGGAACATGAAACATCACGTTAGTTGTGATACAAGCAAGTGGTTGGTTATGCCTGAAGATGAAGTTACTTTGAAAACGCTTCTCTTACATGTAGTCATGATTTATGTATTTCTTAGTATCTGTTATCCATGTCCCATATGTTAGAGCATTATTTACTCATTCATTAATTTATCTACTACTTGCACTGTTCTTTCTAACAGTGGGAGGCTTCAGGTCCTATACGTAATTTTTGAGGGAAAGGAACCAAGAATGTAAAACAGTCTGTCACATGTATAATGGAAGACTAGCGAATTGCCCTGATCCCCACAGCATGAATGTTGACTCCTCCAAGCCACATGGAAAAATGAAAAATATACAATTTAGGCATTATCATAATGATACAGTATGCAAAATCCCAGACCCTGTCTAGTCTTCCATCATCCCAACATTTGTATATGAGTGTTTATATGTTCTGCTGTACTTTCCTTTAACTGCCTTATTGTTAATTCAATATATATTATATTACTTGTACTTTGTTGGAGCAGGACACTACTGCAACACTCCAATATCGTTTTTCCCACTCCTGTCTCTTGAAAGACATCTGTTAGCTGGCTCACATGTTTAATTCACGTGTGTGTGTGTGTGTGTGTGTGTGTGTGTGTGTGTGTGTGTGTGTGTGTGTGTGTGTGTGTGTGTGTGTGTGTGTGTGTGTGTGTGTGTGTGTGTGTGTGTGTGTGTGTGTGTGTGTGTATGCGTGTGTGTGAGTGCGTGGTCATCAAGGAAGGTAATGATCAGGTTACCTGTTGGTGTATAGGTTGGTGTAACAGTATCTGAAGGTATTACCTCATTCTCTGGGGGAAAAAAGTACAAACACACCTGTACTCATTGGCACTCACCTGAGTAGAAGGAAAAGCGTGTGTGTTCATGTGTGCATGCATGATCTAATTGATTCTTTGACATAAAGCTTTGTGTCAGACATGGCGCGCAAAGGGTTTTACTTAATCGTATCATTTTGTCAACCATACCCCTTCTACAGGAAGATGTATTAGTATTTAAATGCTGTTTTATATTAAGGAGCTTTTGTGCTGAAGACGAAAAAGGAATACTGCAGAGATCTCTCTGAGGTGTGTTGTTGTTTCCTTTTTATTCCAGGACAGTTTACTTACGGGTTTTCTTTCGTGCAAAAATTCCTTCCTTCTCGTGTAGCACGCTGCACTTGTTCTTCTGGCGCATATTATCTATTTTCAAATAGACCACCCAAGAAATTATGTGTGTGTGTGTGGGGCACACACAGACACTCTGTTGGCCACATACGTTTCCTGTTGGATTTTAGCCAACACACACGCCCTCATACCCTTGTACAGAGTCAATGTAGCCGACTGAGTCGCTTCCCATTGGAGGCAAATAAATCCCTTTCTGATGATAAATATTCACTTCCAGCTAGACTTTGCTGCCTTCTCTATTTTAATCTGTCAAATCCCTTGTTTGTCTTTCTCCCTTCCTGTGAACATCTTTAGGAGACCTTACGACAGTTAATAGTCATGACGCTTCCAAACATCCTCTGTATTGCCAAGGATCCACTGTCAGGTAACACGCACATACACACACTCACACTCTCACACATATACTCACGCATGCATGCACAGACACACACCTTTTTAAACAGATGTTACAAAGTGCTTAACAGGGCAAAGACAATCAACCGATTAACATGGCAATAAAACACAATACAGGTAGTCAAGGTCAAAATGATCAAACATTGGAAAAAAGTTCAAATGAAGTACAAAACATGCGTGGCAGTCAGTTCCCAAAGCTACTGATACAAAACCCACCTAGACAAGTTATTTAACTGTTTCAACTGTGCTCATTCTCACATACTTTTATTTATTCAAACACACGCACACACTCAGTCATGTAATGTACTTGTTCCAAGGGCCTATATACATTATTACCGGAGGGTGTGTTTATTCAAGTTGAATAGCCTGCGCTGTTCATAATGGACATTAGTGGAGTTATTTTTAGCCAGTGTTGCTTGCTCATGTGTTTGTGCTTCAGTTGCTTGTTTAAGGTCTGTGACCTTTGGATCATGAGCCTGTAGAAAAACAAACGTAACTATTTTCAGCTTTTTGGGCATATATAGTCTAAACCTCACATTAATAAAGCGAGATGTAATGAAATTCAGCGTGTTATTTAGGAATTGTAACTACATCTCTTTGAGGTAGGAGGCTTCCCTTCCCTTGAAGAAAATAACAGGGGGGTTGATGTAGAGAGTTTCATCTTTAGGGTTTAAAGTTGCTGCAGATAAGATGAGAGAGAGCCTAAGAGTGCGAATCTTTGAAAATAAACAACCTTAGCAACCTTAGCACTCTCTCAGTTCTCTGCCATTTAGAAGTATTCACGCACCTGTGATGGAGCTATGATAACGGCGTGTGTCCACATGTGATTGACAGGCAAGATGAATTACCTAAGCCAATCAGGGCAGAGGCCCTGATTGAATCAGAAAAGGTTGGTGGTCAAAAGGTGGCTCACAGAGCCAGGCACAGTTAACCAGATCAGATATTTTCACAGAGCATTTCACCCACTAATAGCTGAAGGATGGCTATGGCATTTCTAATTAATGACACTCAAAGTATAGCTCATAAATCTTACCTACAGTATCTTTAAAAACAACATGAAGTGACTTTCATAATATGAAACTAAATAACTTAGCTCAAGAGGAAGTTGTGTTTCAATACTATGTCAAATAACTAATCAACTAAATTGTTAAAAAAAAATTGCATACATTGTTGAATAAGTGAATAAAAAGACTAACAAGATGAAAAAGTAAAGTTGCTTATGTTTTCATAATGGCTATATATTCCACTTTTCATAGATGTAACATAGTTTATAACCTGTCATTGTCCTATAGCCAAGAGCATGGAGGAGATGAAGAGACTGCTGCTGCTGATTCTGGGATGTGCTGTCCAGGTAACACACACAAACCCACACTCACCAATGATGTCATCGCACTATACACCGTCGATCTCTCCCTCTCTCAGTCTGTTTGTTAGTTTACTTTCAGCATGTCTGAGCAGAGCCTGATAATTAATGTGTTGGGTGGGACCAGATATGTCTTGATGTGGGTGGGGTGCAGTACACGATGTACACAGCTTAGATGTCAGACCTGACCTTTGCCAGCCGGAGGAGAATGTGGGCTATCCTGTGGCTGTAATGAGTTAACTGTCTTGGGGAACCTTGGGGAAGTCATTTCTTGGCCAATAACCAAATTATGGTCAGTGCTTGTCTTCTTTTCCAATTACCCAAGACTGACAGCCTTTTCAGCGACATGATACGGACATCGAAGAAAATGCAATCGTAACCAACTCAGTCGCCATAAGCAAATGTTATTTGTACGTTTCTGCATACCACAGATATGTTGGATCTCAACGTTTATGAACCACTATTAAATTAACCTTTGATGCTCTTGGGGTTGTAGCAGCCAATCCAGTAAGGTCATTGAGGTTTGCAGTAAAAGCCGGCTAAATTGAACTCATAAGCTCGTAAGCAACGTGAACTGTGCTTACATTGAATACATTAATGTACCTCATCACAGCGTCCCGCTCCTATCACAGGAACCAAGAATCGATCATTTCGGGGAGTGTTCAGAATATTGTGTACATGTGGTCAATATTGTGCTCATCGAGTGGGTTGATCATAAATAAACACTGATGTTTACATACAGTTAGACTAGATGTATGTATAAGGTTATAGGCTGTATTGTGTATACAGTTAGACTAGATGAATGTATAAGGTTATAGGCTGTATTGTGTATACAGTTAGACTAGATGTATAATGTTGTAGGCTGTATTGTGTATACAGTTAGACTAGATGTATGCATAAGGTTATAGGCTGTATTGTGTATACAGTTAGACTAGATGTATGTATAAGGTTATAGGCTGTATTGTGTAAACAGTTAGACTAGATGTATATATAAGATTACAGGCTGTATTCTGATAAATAAGTGGAAGTGGGCGCGGTTTATGGCCTGGATGCACCGATTTCGCTCTTTCTGGAGATTCTCGGCAGTCTTCGTCTTTGTTGCTGGCCCACAACTAAAGATCATCTCATTGTCTCAAGGCACGCTATATCTTATTATAATCACACCATGCAGCATTTACTTTCTTGTCGTTATAAGGACATTCTTTCTTGTTATTTCGATATCAATTCTTGTTATAAAGAGATCTTTCCTTGACCATTGATAATCCACTTCTGAAATTGTATCTATGAATGAAATTCCTACTGAGTGTATGACACTATATCCTTATTCTCGCCCACCCCACCTTGAATTGAGTAGACAGTTCAATAGATTAATTTCCGTTACTATGAGCAAAATATTCTCCCAATTGAAATGCATGGTGCATGCAAACTCCAGTGATGTTCCATACAAAGTCCATACAAAATGTTGTTCTGTGTAGCACGGAAAAGGTCAGACAATCGTGCTCCTGGATCACGATTCAAGTGATACATTTCCGTGACTATGAGAACGAAAAAGCGTGAGACCGGGTTGTCGTGACTGATCGTTTTAGAGCAGTCATAATGCACACAGCAGGGCTATGGCAAGGAAAATTGTGTGCTCTCATCTACGAGGGCCACAAGAGGCTTATCGCCATATATGATATCAATGAAAAGGCTGTCGGTCTCGGGTAAAATAAAACGACATCAATCACGGACCATCATTTGGTTATTGGCCAAGAAATGACTGCCCTCTATGTCGTATTTGTGAAATTGTGAAAGTGTACGTGTTAACATGTACCCTTTGGTACACGAAATTCCGTATGCCTATGTGAACATGTGAACGTGTTAACACGTACACATATGTATATGAAATTTCACGTGCTTTGTCCACATTTGCGCATGAAATTTCATGTACCATTAAGAAAGCACACATCTAAGCAGGTGTTTATGACCCCGTTGGCCTTCCACACACACACACACACACACACACACACACTTTCCCTTCTGGTATTATTTATGTATTATATATATATTTAAGGATTTTTCCATTTCTTCTTGCACTTTCGTTCATCCATTTCACTCTATCTGCATGCCGACGGCATTGAGACGGCAGCAATCTTACAGGTACTGTGACGGTGTAGTTACTTTGTCAGTCAGACATTATTTCGACGAGCTCTTCGGACCCACACTCCCAATGACATTTTGATGACACCCCTTAGCTATTCCAAGCCCTCAAATAGCAGAAGTGGTGGGTGGGAAGACGATTATATAGTGGGTAAAGTCGCAAACATATACTTTAAGTGAAAATATAGTGAAAATAGAATGCACAAGGACAGCACAAAAGTATAGAAAGGAAGGGATTCAAGCCTCCGAGATAAGTATGCCTCTGCTGTTGATGTACAGTGATATAATCAATGTCCAGAATCCCATTTGTGTGTGTGTGTGTTTTCTCAGTGCGAGCGCAAGGAGGAGATGATTGAGAAGATTAAGCTGTTGGATATCCAGACCCAGGCTGCCATCGTCTCTCACATCCAGGAGGTGGGTGTGTGTGTGTGTGTGCGTGCATGTGGTCAACAGTTTTTGGTTTCATATACTCACTCAAACTATAATAGCAAGTAAACCAAACACTCAAATGCAACGTCAGTCACAGCCCCAAACATGACAGTTATGCAATTGATTGCCGGACATTCCGCCAGGTGATGTCACTTGCCATAGCAACCGTGACAAGTGCAGTCAGTGAGGATCGAACCATGACGTGCCGTCCCGTTATTGGAAAATACTGTACGACATTATTACGAAAACATTGTCCCTTTTTATTTCCAATAACGGAAACCCCAGAGTGGTTTATTCCGCTTATACCACAGTTACCAATAATGGTTAGATATTAGTTAGTTTCAGCTATAGTGTTATTGGGTTTTTATTTACTTAATCAGCTGAAATGAAAATATTGTTCTTCGTTGCTTTGAGCAAATAGTTTTTGCGTTGTCAAGGAAACATCTGGTTGCTAGTTGTATTTGACCGCTGTTTTTGATGTTGTATTTGGCTGCTGTTTTTGACTAATCAGGATCAAGTATCTAACAATGCTGTGGTATAAAGGGAAGATGTGCTCTAATACTTTGACTGTGTCTATTGTGATTTGAACTAGTTTTTATTTTGAATAAAGTAACAAACAAATTTAAATAAAACTGCAGATTTTAATATTTGACTAAAATGAACAGCATATAATGGTATATTTCTGTTATCTAATTGTGACTATGCTTCAGATGTTGCCGTTTACCGTAGGAAAGTGTGTGTGGATGCGTGTGTGTGTATCACAGGTGACCCATAACCAGCTGAATGTTCTGGACTTGTCCTGGCTAGAAGAAGGGGCAGAGTTAACCCCAGATGACCTGGATCCTCTCTCCCGCAACATGGCTGTGTCGCTACGGCAACTGATTGAGCAACGGGAGAAGGCTAACGAGGTACTGAGTGCATGAGAGCACACTCAAGCATGCATGTTACTTGAGTGGGTTCATTAAATATCAAGGACCACACGCTTTTTTTTTTGTGTTTCCAGGTCATTTTGGACCTGACCCAGGAGCGGGACTTCCTGAGTAGCCAGCAGCCCCAGGATGGGTACAGGTCTCTGGGTGTGCACAGCCCAGAACAGAGGTCCAACTCTGGTGGGCTGGTGGTTGCCAATGGGGGCCCGGCGGTGTCGGGCCCCGAGCATACCAAAGAAGAGAAGCACCATCTTTCAGTGGAGTTAGCCGACAACAAGGCTAAGCTGCGCAGATACAGGCAGGAACTGTGAGTGTTTCCATTTCTTCATTGCTGGAATCTGCTCTCTGGAGTCTGTATAACATGCACATCCTGGATGTATGTAAACTAGGAAAAAGCCAAAGCGAAATCCGCAACTTTCCATTTGGCTCTTCCTGAGGCAATGACTCCAGGAAAACGAAAAAAGTACATTGTAATTACAGAAGCCTTTTAGCTATATTGAGATAAGACGGTCGAAGTTCAGCCTCCAGCTAGATGTAATGACAACCTGGATGTGGCTCTGCACTTGCAGCAGTGTTAGTGTTGGTCTTTAATTAGTGTCACTGCAATGTACTCATTACCATGGCTTCACTTCTAACCAAACATTATCAAGGCTGACTATACAATCTACAATGACAGATTTGACCTGTTATCTGGTGTGTGTGTGTGTGTGTGTGTGTGTGTGTGTGTGTGTGTGTGTGTGTGTGTGTGTGTGTGTGTGTGTGTGTGTGTGTGTGTGTGTGTGTGTGTGTGTGTGTGTGTGTGTGTGTGTGTGTGTGTGTGTGTGTGTGTGTGCTGACAGTGAGGAGAAGACAGAGCAGCTGATGGACTCCAAACATGAGGCAGAGCGTCTGGACCAAGAGCTCCAGAGACTGAGACAGGAGGTCAGGAACAGTGTGTGTGTGGCATTGAGTGATAGTTGCAGTCCTGATCCAACTTTTTATTCTGACTCACATTATTTACCTTATTAATCCCAAAGGAAATCGTTAAGATAAACAAATTATTAAATTGGAAAAATATAAATGCAAAAATGTAATTAAACATGAAATATATAAATAATATTGCAAGACAATAGGGTACACCTAGAATGTCCTCGGTGTGAGTCTATACACTGGTATGTGTGGGTCCCATACAGAACCAGTCTCTGTCAACGGAGGCGCGTTTCGTGCGGGCCTACCAGGACGAGATGGACTCTCTGAAAGAGCGGGCGGCCCGCGTGGACCGGCTGGAGACAGAGTTGACCCGCTGCAAGGAGAAACTTAATGACGTGCATTTCTACAAGACCAGGGTGGAGGTATGTCGGTCACACCTCCATCACACAACAGGGGACCTGTTCCAGGAAGGAAGCAGGTCACAAAAACAGTTGACGCAATCTGGCCTGTCTGGATTTTTGGTTCAAGAACGACAAAAGTTAATCCCACTGAAAAATACATATTCATGGGCTTTATTCACCTTGCGGCCTGCAGAAATCAACATTCGCTTCCCCTAACCAGCTAGCGTTTAGAAACAGGATGGAACCAAGATGGCTACCCGGTGAATAAGGCCCATCGCGACCTTTTTAAAAGCCAACCTCAATCAAACCCTGAAAATGAGATTGAGTGGAGAAGACATTCACAGCTAATTTGTGTGACTGCAAGCAGTCCCAGTCATCATCTAGATACCAGGTCTGAGATATTCCATATACATACAAATTCTGACCAGAGACTGAGTTTCTATTCCCACACAAAATCATCTTGTTAAATGTACTAATGACCTTGAAGACCGTAGCAGACAATATGTGATGGACTTGCTGTAGTAGCAGCATCCACATCTGTTAATCCTCTCCCTAAGATATTAGTTAAAGAGTAACCGCCACGCTCTGCAATTTTGCGTGGCTATTGAAAAAAACACTGTCTGTAAAATCAACTCTGTTTGTGAGTTGATGTTGCAGGCCAGAATTATTTTGTTTGTGTGTGTGTATGTGTGTGTGCGTGCGTGCCTGTGTGTATTAGGAGCTTCGCGAGGACAACCTGACTCTGATGGAGACCAAGGTTTTGCTGGAGGACCAGCTGTCTGCCTCCAGGGGTCGCAGTGAGAAACTCCACGCTGTGGAGAAGGACAACCTGCTGCTGCGGGCCAAGATACATGATGTGGAAATGGTGAAATTCCCAAACTTTACATTTAGTTCACCACATTTATTTACCATGGGGAGGTCGACTGAGCAATATACTTAGTCTTCAACAATGCCCTGCAACACTCGACAAAGAACCAACAATATGATCAACTATATGATCGTAATAAGGACAGTCAAACAATCCAAATAAAATAAGGGATTGCATATATAATAATGAACAATGTAACTAATTGAAAACCCTTTCTTCCTCCATTAACCACCCGACTAACCCGATATTTGGCCGAAATTGCTTATGTCCATGTTTGAAAAGACGCAACTCTATTCAAATTATCGTAGTGATACTAAAAGAAGGTGCCTCAGAGGTATCTAAACATTTAATTATGTATTTCGTTCATTTTGATCTGATTTCCAAACGCTGAGTATGAGGAATGAGGATTTATCAACACTGTAATGCCGAAGTGATGTCACAGTCTCTGCAAACCGCTCTGACCATGAGGTTTTGGAGCTCTGTCTGAATTGTTGTGCTTCACTTGTTTATCATCGAATGTGGTAGAGTTGCAGTTTTGGAAGTTGTAGAACAGATCTCAGAGCCAGATATGACTATACCACTTCCTCATTACCTTTACTTTGTGTGTCTGTGTGTGCATACGCGTGCATGCGTTTGTGTGTTCAGGAGCGGGACAGTGAGCGGCGCAGGCTGGATGACCTAGTGGAGGAGAACATGCTGTTAGAGATTAGCCAGAAACAGAGCATGAACGAGTCGGCCCATCTGGGCTGGGAGCTGGAGCAACTGGCTAAGAACCACGACAATGCAAACACTGAGAGTACGGCACCCTCTGTTTCTCTTTTGACCTCTGACTATTCTGTTGAGTCACTCGGCGGCCATCTTGAAATTAAGTTAGCTTGATTTCGATAGGGGCCAGGTAGCTTTGTTGACATTTGCTTTTGAACAGTTACAGATATCGAGAAGGAGGGAAAAAGGGTTCTTGTAGGACTCAAATTGTCATAGTTTCCCACAAAACAATCCTGAACTGAAGGCCACTGAGTGAATCAAGCAAATGAAAAAGATATATATTAAAAAGAAATCAAGCTTTCTTTATTGTAAATGATTGACTTAATTTAACTCCGAATTGAAATCTGAATTGAACAGAATCAGTTATCAATAATGCAGTCATACAATGTTTTATTGTTGCTACGCCTCCATACACAATATCTGTTCTCCCTCTCTCTCTCCCAAGCCCGTAAGTCTCTGATCCACGAGCTGAACGAGGGCGTGTCCAGTCGGCTGCTGAAGCTGGAGAAGGAGAACCGTGAGCTGCAGACCTCCATCGAGAAGCTCCGCGAGGAGAAGAACCAGCTGCAGGGGCAGCAGCTCTCAGCCCAGGAGCTGGAGAGAGAGAATCAGGGCCTGGGCAAGAAGGTCTCACTCAAACGCATGCACACATACACACGTGCACGCATACACACTCACGCATGCACACACAGACACATTCGCACGCACGCACCCATGTACACACACCCCTGTTTAAACAGATGTGCTGAACAGGGCAAGTAAAATCTGTTGATTACATGGCAATAAAACACAATAGTAGGAAATTTTTATTTAAACGTTGGGAACAGTAAAAAGTGTCAAATCCAGGCTTGAGAAGAGTAAGACTGTAGTCAACCAAATAAAATCTTGGTTGAATGAAGTCCGAACTTAATCGGCCATAGTGCATTCTACCTGCTAGCTGCTAGTGCTGTTTGGAGGAAGTCAGTGGTTTTCAGATCCACTCTTGGTCCGAGTTCGACTCGGTTACGGCAGAGCCTCAATATAAAGCGGGTCGCACACCGGACGAGCCACGGAGCGCTGCGTCGTGTAGTAGATAGACAACACACGTCAGAAGATTTGATTTTAGGTTTTGTTCTTTGTTTAATATAATGGGTCCAAATGGATGGCCCTGTGTTTCGTGCTAAGGTACCAATTCTGATATGTTCACACTCAAAGCCTATCAAGCATTAAACTCGAAAGTTGGCGGAGAATCGCAGACAACATGAAAAAAATTATACCTTATGCCTTACGATTTTATAGATGATATGCCTACCTACTTTTACTTAGTTTACGTACTTTTTTGTCTTCCTTTTTAACAAAAGGCTGCCAGACTGAAGACTTACAGAATCTCACAAAAGTGAGTATACCCCTCACATTTTTGTAAATATGAGTATAGTGTAGGAAATGACACTTTGCTACAATGTAAAGTAGTGAGTGTATAGCTTGTATAACAGTGTAAATTTGCTGTCCCCTCAAAATAACTCAACACACAGCCATTAATGTCTAAACCGCTGGCAACAAAAGTGAGTACACCCCTAAGTGAAAATGTCCAAATTGGGCCCAAAGTGTCAATATTTTGTGTGGCCACCATCATTTTACAGCACTGCCTTAACCCTCTTGGGCATGGAGTTCACCAGAGCTTCACATGTTGCCACTGGAGTCCTTCCACTCCTCCATGACGACATCATGGAGCTGGTGGATGTTAGAGACCTTGCACTCCTCCACCTTCCATTTGTGGATGCCCCACAGATGCTTAATAGAGTTTAGGTCTGGAGACATGCTTGGCCAGTCCATCACCTTTACCCTCAGCTTCTTTAGCAAGGCAGTGGTCGTCTTGGAGGTGTGTTTGGGATTGTTATCATATTGGAATACTGCCCAGTCTCCGAAGGGAGGGGATCATGCTCTGCTTCAGTATGTCACAGTACATGTTGGCATTCATTGTTCCCTCAATGAACTGTAGCTCCCCAGTGCCGGCAGCACTCATGCAGCCCCAGACCATGACACTCCCACCACCATGCTTGACTGTAGGCAAGACACACTTGTCTTTGTACTCCTCACCTGGTTGCCGCCACACACGCTTGACACCATCTGAACCAAATAAGTTTATCTTGGTCTCATCAGACCACAGGACATGGTTCCAGTAATCCATGTCCTTAGTCTGCTTGTCTTAAGCAAACTGTTTGCGGGCTTTCTGTGCATCATCTTTAGAAGAGGCTTCTTTCTGGGACGACAGCCATGCAGACCAATTTGATGCAGTGTGCGGCGTATGGTCTGAGCACTGACAGGCTGACCCCCCACCCCTTCAACCTCTGCAGCAATGCTGGCAGCACTCATACATCTATTTCCCAAAGACAACCTCTGGATATGACGCTGAGCATGTGCACTCAACTTCTTTGGTTGACCATGGCGAGGCCTCTTCTGAGTGGAACCTGTCCTGTTAAACTGCTGTATGGTCTTGGCCACTGTGCTGCAGCTAAGTTTCAGGGTCTGGCAATCTTCTTATAGCCCAGGCCATCTTTATGTAGAGCAACAATTCTTTTTTTCAGATCCTCAGAGAGTTCTTTGCCATGAGGTGCCATGTTGAACTTCCAGTGACCAGTATGAGGGAGTGTGAGAGCGATGACACCAAATTTAACACACCTGCTCCCCAGTCACACCTGAGACCTTGTAACACTAACGAGTCACATGACACCGGGGAGGGGAAATGGCTAATTGGGCCCAATTTGGCCATTTTCACTTAGGGGTGTACTCACTTTTGTTGCCAGCGGTTTAGACATTAATGGCTGTGTGTTGAGTTATTTTGAGGGGACAGCAAATTTACACTGTTGTACAAGCTGTACACTCACTACTTTACATTGTAGCAAAGTGTCATTTCTTCAGTGTTGTCACATGAAAAGATATACTCAAATATTTACAAAAATGTGAGGGGTGTACTCACTTTTGTGAGATACTGTATTTGGTAACAATTAGTTTGGAGCTGAATAAATGTTCGGTAAGTTACGAATAGCGGTCTTCCTTAGGTTGGGCCAGTTCAAAGTTGTGAAAACCGGGGTGTTTTGACCTTCTGTCTTATAAGTCGCATAGTCTATCAAACCATATGATTATTAAAACAGAAACTACAGCGCCTTCAATATAATTGTTTTTCATAATTGATGTTATTTCAAACACAATATAGCCTATCACTAAAAAATAAAACACATTGGGCAGCATATGTCCCTCCCGCCCCCAAACATAATGGATTAAGAAGTGTTTTTTTCTTTATGAAAGTAACACCAGCGATTGTCCGACCAATGAGAATTTGGTCGAACAAGGGCATATCCACCAACCAATCGACCTACCGATTCTTCGTAAACCTACCGTTTAAATCAAGTACAAAACATACGTTGCGGTCAGGTCCCATAGCTACTGTTACAAAACCTGCCTAAACAAGTTTTGAATGGTTTTACAAATTGTACCTGTTTCAACCATGTTCATTCTGCCATTGATCAATCAAGCAAGCAAATATCATGGTAAACTTTATGTAAATGTATTCATGAACTCTGAGAAAGGCACAGGGAGAATCGGCGCCTCAACTAAATAAATCCCGCCCCCCTCCAGATTGGGCCTGGAGTCTCAAGTTTACCTTATAGTTGCTGTGATGTGCTGTTTGTAAAGTGAGCACTCTGCCAACGGAGCTTAACATCTTCAACAAATTGCATGAATCGTAGGTGAGGGCCGTGTTTATGTTGTTTTTGGGTCACGCCGGCTCACACAGTTCACGCATGGCAACTATAAACTACTCGATTGAATGATTCACTTTATGAATCCCCCGAGAACGGAAACTTCATTAGCCAGTGCATGCCGACATCAACGTTAAATCATTAGTGACAGTAGTCACAACAGAGCGTACACATGAACCACAAACAGGCACTGCACTCATTAAGGCGTGATCAGCCAGACGTGGTGGACTGTCTACATAGACATTTCATGTTTATAAAAATCATTATAACAATAACTGTTACATCTGGCGTCCCCTTCTGCATTGGGCTGTTGGGAAACGCTGCCCTCATATTAAATTGAAGGTGATCTACTGCCCGTGTTGTGGCACGTCTGATAGCCCTGTCCAAGCTATGAAAAAGGTCATTGAGCTTCAATTCTTGATGGGGAACGCTCAGCCCAACTCACCACTTTTACTCATAAATGACGACATCATTCTTTGTACATTGATTGTGTGTGTGTGTGTGTGTGTGTGTGTGTGTGTGTGTGTGTGTGTGTGTGTGTGTGTGTGTGTGTGTGTGTGTGTGTGTGTGTGTGTGTGTGTGTGTGTAAAGGCATAGTCATTTAAACGTCATTGAGTTGTTTCATTGGGTTTGGTTAGCTGGAGAGTCTTCAGGGCTTGGTGGACCAGGAGAGGCTGACCAATCAGGACATGGAGTCATTGGGGGAGGAGCTTCTGAAGGAGAAACAGACTCTGGAGAGAGAACTACACGTCCTGAGGGCAGAGAAAGACAGACAGGTGATTAGCAGACAACACATTGTGGCTAGACCATGCACTGCACGTCCTCTATACATTTACAACACATAATTGTCCCATAATTGGAGATGGATTACAGTGTTTTCTGTACCGCTGTAATGCCTCTCTGTGGGAAGGGGAACAAATTAACGGAGCAGTTTCCATAACATGGTGACCTACAGCTTTAAAAGTAGTTATACTCTCAATGATGTGTCTGTGAAGTAGCTATAAAAAGTCTTTACTGACATTCTCGGAACAGAATAACCCTAATACCAATGTATTGGCATCAGTATGAAAATATGTTTCATACTGACAATCAACTGAGTAGACAAACTTGCCCAATAGTAGTCCTTAACCAGTAACGTGTTGAGAGTGGAGTTTTACTTAAAGAGCCAGTGAGCCCACTGTTAACAGCTGGAATTCGAACACTATGAATAAAGAAAATGGGTTTTGAGCTGAGAGTTTTAGGAAAGAGATGGGCGTGTTATCCCCATGGTAACGACCCACGCCGTTGTACCGTCGTTGTGTAACTGTTATGAACATTATAATAAGCGATGTTGTATATGAAATGCGCCACACACCGTAGCATTACACTATAGGTGACCGGGAAGCCTAACCCTCACTCAGACGTGGACATTAAATACATCGCTGCATAGACGGAGCTTCACCATCCACACACACCATAGCAGCTACTTTATCGTCCCCTCGGTTCTCTGTCCACACAAACCGTGCCGCCGGTGCCCCTTGGTCGTGACGTCAGACTACCTCGGAAAAGGTAGTCTGACGTCACGAAAAGAATGCCGCCTGCGTTCGCAGCAGAATGGAACGTTCATGAAGTGTTTTGGGAAGAATGGCAAAAACATAGGATTTTACCCATTTTTTCTCTAAATTGGGGACTTATTTCAGTAACAGTGATAAAATGGCATAGATTACTATGTTGACGATCATACTGTATAAGACAAATGCCCATGTTTAAAACCAAAAAAAAAATGGTTTTGGGTTCACTGGCTCTTTAAGATGATAAGGTTTCATAAGAGAGACATCAATATAAAAATGATGGCTATAAAATATGCATGAACAATTTTGGGTCTAATAATAATTTATTATTAAATAAAAAAGTATAGTTTGGGGGCGTTTGAGAGTTTGAAATGCAATAATGTCATGCATGACATTTGGTCACGCAGATTTACACACAATTAGCTGATTATCTCTTAGAATGTGTTTGTGGCTTTCCCCATGAAAGTGCTTCTGTTATTGACATGTAGACATATGCAATAATTATTAGATGTTCTGCTAGGCAGTGAGCCTTTCATGAAACGCCTGTCTGAAATTCCATGGCATTATTTTCTAATGAAAGTTATAAACATTCAAGTGAATCATTGCAGTTTTTCAATCTTGTATTGTAGGACTGCATTACAATCTAGCTATATGAAAAGATAGTACATTAAAGTACTTTATTGATCCCAGATTGGAAATTCGGGTGGTACAGCCGAAAGGACAGGACAGTAGTACAAATGAAAGAGATTAAATTAAAATAAGAATAACAACTATTTATTCATTTAATTTAATTTAAAAGGGACCGGGTTTAGTTTTAGCTTCACGCTAACTCACAGTTGTAGTCCCTTGGCAGGTCAAAACAAAGAAAGCAGAATAACAATCAGTACAGGGTAAAGACATAATAGAGATATACAAGCAAGAGCACTACCAAGCTACACTCAATAGCAGATCACAAAAGTATGCATGGCGACTGAAGACAAGTCATAAAGACTCAGGTCAGTAGGTGAATAGGTAAATACCTACAGCAAAAGTATCTATATACACAATATTAAGAAGTATACATTTTAGTAGTAGTATTGATGGGGAAAAAAATAGATAAACTTAAAAACACCGTAGGGTCAATTCAAGTGAAACCTCCCCCACTCATTCTCCCCGTCCAATCAGATTTCTGAGCTGGAGCGCGAGCGGCAGCACCTGTCCGAGGCGGTGACCTCACTGCGGGAGCGGGCGCAGGCCAACAGCGAGGCACGTGTCCGCGAGGTGGAGGCGGAGAACCGGCAGCTGCACCAGGGCGTGATCGACGCGGGCAGCCAATTTGCCAGCCTGGAGAGCCAGCTGAAGTTGGCCAATGAGGAGGCGGACTGTCTGAGGGAGAAGGCGGGACGATGCGAGGAGGCGGAGCGGGAGGCGGGGCGACTGGAGCGATGCCGAGACGGGCTGAAGAGAGAGGTAGGAGAGGGGTCACACCGTCTAGTACATCTGATGCGCTGTCAAACTGATGTATGGCAATATAATGTTATTATAACCCAGTAACTGTTGCCTTCGCATCTTAGATATGATCGTACCTTATAAATCCAAGATGGGGAATTCGGGTGTCACAACAGAAATGACAAGACAGAAGTAGAAATGAAAACAGACACAAATATAAACGGAATAATCCTACTAAGGAATAATGTATTATGTATTAGCCCCCAACCTGCTCAATCCAAATTGGACATTGAAACCTTTAGCGTTAGCTTCACTAACTCACTAATGGTCTTCACTTACACCTCCCCCTCGTCTCTCAAAAGCTGGCCTCCCTGCGCTCCTCAAACGAGCGTGCCGAAGCCCTGGAGAAGGAGGTGGCCTGCCTGGAGCAGGAGTCCCGGAGGCTGAAGCGGGAGGCGGAGGAGGTGGCGAGGCTGGAGGCTCAGCGCATTGTCCGCTGTGAGGAGGAGAGCCGCCTTCTGGTGCAGGAGAACCGGGAGCTGCGACGTTCCTCGGAGGGCCTGCGCTCGGCGGCAGCGCGGCTGGCCGTGCTGCAAGAGGAGCACAGCCGCGTACAGCAGGAGCGCGAGGAGCTGGCAGGGCGGCTGGAGGAGGCGCGCGAGGAGTTGCGAGTCGAGCGCCGGCAGGCCGAGCAGAGCGTGGCCTCGCTGTCGCAGGAGAAGCGCCGGCTGGAAGAGGCGCTGGAGCGCACCCAAGATGAGAAGGAGGAGGCGGAGAGGACGCGGCGGGAGGAGCGTGAGAGGGAGGCGAGGCGGCGTGAGGCCAGCGAGCTTCGGGAGGAGAGGAGGAGGAGAGAAGAGGTGGAGGAGGAGCGGCGGAGGATCCTGCAGGACCTAGAGCAGTCAGAGAAGGAGCGCAAGGGGATGGAGAAGGAGACGTGGCGCCTCCGCACTCAGCTGGAGGCCAAGGAGGCAGAGCTGGAGGAGAAGGAGGTGCAGCTGACCAAGGCCGGGAAGGAGAGCGGGGTGCAGGGGAAGGAGCTGGAGCGGCTGAAGGAGTCCTCAGTCAGGGCTAAAGAGCTGGAGAGGGACAACAAGGAGCTCCAGAAGCAGGCCACTATTGATAAGAGGACCCTGGCTATGCTCAGAGAGGTAAGGGCAACAGCAGCTGGGATGGCTCTACTCTTAACAAGGGAATTGCTCCAGAAAATCGTTTTTGTGGTGTAGTTATATTTGAACTTTATATTATTTCTTTATGCATTTATTATTTTGCAATTTCCTGTGGTTAAAAAGGATAGTTTTGTTTTGATTATAAAAAAAATAGTAATTTCTAGTTTGTGCTCCCATCTTGCTAGGTAAAAAAAAAATGCATTCATGGGTCACCGAGCGAGCGACACATAGTAGCGTGCAGGATCACAATTGGAGAGTAGATTGACGTGGATGCCACTCAGAAATGTTTGCGGTAGCCAGGAGGAGACGACTAATTGTAATAGTAACATACATACATTTTATATACATTTTAAGAGCTTTTCATTCAGGAAATCTCAAAGTGCTGAGCAGCCGATCCCCCAGCTTAGTCCTGGGGGGTGTGGAGGTACAGGCAGTTGAGGCCGCAGACTGAAGGAGGGAATTGTACGGGCTTGATTTGATCACTCACTCACTCACTCACTCACTCACTCACTCACTCTCACACTCACTCTCACACTCACTCACTCTCGATGGTGACACCAGGAGCTGGTATCGGAGAAGCTGAACGGTCAGCAGCAGAACCTGGAGCTGGAGAGCCTCAACCATGAGCTGGAGAAGGTTGGACTGAACCGGGAGAGACTCCTGCAGCAGGAACACACCCTGGAGGACAGGTAACACACACACGCGTAGAGAGAACGCAGATCCGAGGAGAGTATGGCTGCTTATTATCCATGTTCTATGGGTCCACAGGTGGTTGGTTGTGTTGCGCATTTTGGTATCACTTGCAGGCCTGTCTGCGACGTGTACATTCATTGATATTGGAGCCCTACACACAACGTCAATGAACTGAAAGCCATTGCACGTGTCTTATTAATGTGATGAAATATATATCATAATTTGAAATCAAATCTTCATATAGCGTGTGTGTGTGTGTGTTCCAGTAAGTACAGGCTGCTGGAGTCTCGTCTGGAGGAGACGGTGCAGCAGACCATGAAACTCAAAGAGCAGAAGATCTCCAGTTTGGAGCAGAAACTGCAGGAGAGCAACACACTCAACACTACCCTGCGGTCCGAGCTCACAGCTGTGAGGAGACACACACACACACACACACACACACACACACACACACACACACACACACACACACACACACACACACACACACACACATACACACAGGCTGTTAGTCTTTTAATTTGTTTGATTGAGTTGTTGAGTTCAGACTCAACCTAGAAAACCCAAATCTGAAGCTCAGATTCAGGCAGCTTAGTTAAAGTTGCAATGTGTATCAATTCAACTAGCTCGTAGCTTCAAATTAGTCAATGCTGGCATCCCTCACCTCTCTCTTTGTTGACAAGTATCGTACTATCAGCACTCCCAAAACCTCTCCCATTCACACCACCCACCAGCCGAGCTACACCAGTTGGCGCCACACAGTGGCAAAGCCAGTTAGAGCGAAGTGGCACAGAACACTGTTATTTAGTTGTTTTTAATTCTGAAAGGCTCCCGCCCACTCACTGGGAGGGGCTCAATCTTACCCATTGGAACTTTAATCCTGACGGAACTACTTACCGTTACAATTGCTCAGCTCTGCTAAATAAATAGTGAATATAAATAAAGTTAGTAAAAAATAAATAAATGCAAAAGTACAGTAAGTGAATATGGAAAGATATGCATATACAGTATATGCAGAAATTGACATAAAATTATAAAAAAAATGCGTAATATCACTTATATTGCACATTTTAAGCTTTGGTTTTGAATATGGAGTGTGTGATTACCTGATTGGCTGTGTCCCTGCCCAAGTTCTGATTGGCTGCCCTACCTAGACTGGGTAGTACTTGTCCCTCTCTCTAATACATCCCATAGTTGGCCTCTTCAGCTTAGTTTATTTAGTGTATAACAGAATGTGTTGTTGTGCTTAAGACTCGCCAGACGGTGTCGTCTCTGCGGCATGAGAAAGAAGAGAACCACAACCAGAACTTACTGCCGCAGCCCTTGCGCCAATCTCAGATTCAGGTGTCGGCCACAGCCGAGCTGCTCCGAGTGAAGGACCACCTTATTGATCTGGAGAAGAACGTAAGTCGAGACAAAGTCAAGGCAAATGTATCTACCTCTGGTTTTATCACAGTTCCATCTGCTTTAAAGCAGTGTTTCAAAACTTTTGTCATATACACCAGCCACAGCCGTAGCCTCATGAGACCATCCTGATCTCCAAAGGACACATGCTGAAGATCTGTCCTGGCTCCCGTTGAAAACA
>JACYXH010000448.1:515000-527364 GCA_026745465.1 Lota lota
CAGTTATTTTTCTCCTCAGTCCAGGTAAGACGCTTCTGACATTGTCTCTGGTTCAGGAGTGGCTTGACACAAGGTATGCGACAGTTGTAGCCCATGTCCTGGATACGTCTGTGCGTGGTGGCTCTTCATGCACTGACTCCTGCCTCAGTCCACTCCTTGTGAAACTCCCCCACATTTTTGAATGGCCTTTGCTTGACAATGCTCTCAAGGCTGCGGTTCATCCCTGTTGCTTGTGCACCTTTTCCTACCACACTTTTTTCTTCCACTCAACTTTCTATGAATATGCTTGGATACAGCACTCTGTGAACAGCCAGCTTTTTCAGCAATGACCTTTTGAGGCTTATTCTCCTTGTGGAGGGTGTCAATGTCTTCTGTCTTCTGACAACTGTCAAGTCAGCAGTCTTCCCTATGATTGTGAAGCCTGCTGAACCAGACCATTTAAAGGCTCAGGAAACCGTTGCAAGTGTTTTGAGTTAATTAGCTGATTAGAGTGTGACACCTTGAGTCTACAATATTGAACTTTTCCACAATATTAAATTGTTTTGAGATACTGAATTTTGGGTTTTCATGAGCTGGAAGCCATACTAATCTAAATTAAAACAAATAAAGGCTTGACATTTTTCATTTCGGGTGTAATTTATCTATATAATATATGAGTTTCACTTTTTAAATTGAATTATTGAAATTAATTTTCCACAATATTCAAACTTATTGAGATGCACCTGTATGGGCGTTATAATTGCCCTACAGCGCCCCCTCAGGGTGGCCCTAATGGCAATAATGCTATTGTTGATTAGTATAGGTAATTAGTGTTGTTGTCATTAATACTCCATGTGCTCTCAGGTGGAGAACTCCACGCTCTCCTCCCAGAGCGCCTCCCTCATGGCCCAGAATGCCGTGCTTCAAGGGCAGGTGGCGGCACTGGAGACGGAGGCGGAGTCGTGGCAGCGTCAACGCGACGAGGCGTGGCAGGGCCGTGAGAACATGCTGAGCGACCACGAGCGCCTGCTCAACGTGCACGAGAGGCAGGCGCACGAGTATGAGCAGCTCATCAACCAGCACGCCGCACTGAAGGTCAAGCAGAGGTCACTGGAGGGCGAGCACAGGACGCTGCACAACAAGTGAGTCGACAGAGGGAATGTCAAGACATGGAACTCTGTCGGAGGGCTGTTGGTTTGTCTGGACTATTTGCTGGTGTATTCTCTTGGATAACGAGGCAGGTTAACTTCTCTTCTCTTTGCCTGCTTTTCTTTAGAAACCACTTATGTTTATATGATGGTTATGCTGTTGCCTCGTGAGACAATCCAGATATTCATGTTTGCATTTTGCAATGAATATCAGTCCGGCCCTGGATAGACTGCAATTTATATTCCAAATATGGCCACGGCCTTACGTTGTTAAAAAAAGCTCCAGCCAATATGATTTTTGTGTTCTTGTTCACTCTTGCCGAATCTGGTTGGAAGTAAAGCAAAAACAGATTATAATCCGAAAACAGCCTTCTATGCAGATTTCTGTAAATCTTTTAACGTTAGTGAGTATTTTGGATAAAAACGGTTTTGATTGTTCCGTAGATCGCTACACTTTCCTTTTTTTCCAGCAGAATGCAGCGCTCCTTGTTCGTCATGAACCGAAACTCCCTCCCCCGAGTGTTCAGTGGTCCTATAATTTTTCCATTTTTGGAAGTGGCTTTGAACAGGCTTGAGGCCAGACTGCTCTGCATAGAGACACAGAATGTGAATTTGCGAGATCAGGATGGTCTCACATGGCTAGTTATGCTGTAGTTGTAATTTGGTTCCTACATTGGTCTGAGCCCCTGTTGGCTAGTAATTAGTGTGGTTGCAAAGCAAGCCACACTATTCTTATGTTTCTTTTTATTATTAGTGTGGTTGCAAAGCAAGCCACACTATTGTTATCTTGTGTCTTATTAGTTATTCACAGTGTAGCTGTGGATACCTATTGTTATTCTAGGGTTTGGGTATTATTATTCCGGATTAGTAACGCCTCTATCTCTGCGGTGGACTGGTCAAAAGTTTTTAAATTTGGGGTATATATACATATCCCCAGTAAGCAGGCCTCGAAAAAGGTTGACGCCGAAATTCCCGTAGGGGACGTTATAACTTCTGGTCAGAGTTAAATGATCGGCATGTCCGCCCCGATGGATAAAAAATTCTGAAACTTGGTGTACATGCCTTATTTCACATACTGAACATTGTTGCCTCTTGGACCCATAATGTCTGTCAGGATAGATTTTGCTGTACAGTGAACATTTTGTGAAACGTCAGAAATCTTCGTCTTCAGAACCGTAGCTTTGAATGAAAAAGTTTTCAAATACATGATCAATGGACTTGCCTGATAAAGATTTGTTGAATTGGTATTGATTGTGTAAAGAATGGCCGAGTTATGGTAAATTCAATATATGCTGATTAGCGAACATTATCCTATCAAGTGTGTGTGTGTGTGTGGGTGTTTATTGGAGTAAAAATAAAATCAAGTGCTGAAGAACAAAGATGTAGGCATAGCTGAGTCTAGGAGTAATGACTACACCTGTGATTTCCTTGAAAAGGGCGGGCGGTGCGTGGGGTGTGATTACCTTGTGTGACTGCTTGCAGTTGTAGTTCTTTTTTTCTTATTCTTCCGCCTAATTTTGCGTAATTATCTACTCCTACAGTTTTGGGGGTATAAAAACCACACCAATTGCCAAGAATTGTACATATATCAGTACAGTGCACCATTCCTACGATTAAAAAAATAAATGTTGCACACTTTTTTTTAAATTAATATTTACGATATTAATATTTGGAAAAGTGAAATGGGCAAAAATGCTAAAATCAACCACTCCAAACCTGAACACCTGGGAGTTGTCAAATGAAATAGGCATATGTAGACTGGAAGTACGGAGGTCTCCAAAAGGTTTTGTCCTGCTATGACCGCAGGCGGCGCTATAACTCGTGGTCAAACCTATACGGCCGCAAACCGCACCCTGTTTTATAAAGAATTCTGAAACGTGGTATCTGGGCCTTGTTTGACTTGCTGAGTCTTTTTTCATCAAGGACCCATAAGGTTAATCGGGATAGATTTTGCTGTACCTTGAAAGTTTTGAAAAACCTTAAACTGACCCATAACCCAAATGACCCAAAAGTTGGTCCACATACCCCTTAGTACTGCCCGACTTTATGGTATTATTTTCATTTGGATAATTAAAGAAATGGCTGAGTTATGGCCGATTTATGCGCAAATACCATTATGCAAATGAGCCGCCATTGTTCAATCAATCCCAAGTCCACTTCAGAGAAACCCAGGGACCTATAACTTGTTGGGCACATCGAGGACATCCCCCTTAGGTAATGTGGCAAGTTTTGTTTTGATAGCTAACAAAATGACGTCACAGGGTCAATTTACAATTACCACTGTTGCAGGTGCTCGCCAAGCTATTTGTTATAATGGAAGTCAATGGGGGAAAAAGGCTGACTTCAACCATTCCAAAGGCAAACATCTCAGGGTTGTCAAAGTTGCTACATGTATAGAGACAACGCATTGGCAGGTCTCCAAAAAGTAAAGTACCGCTTTGGCGACAGGGGGCACCATAACTCGGAATCATACAAAAACAATCAGCCCCATTGTTCGATCAATCACAAGTCCGCTTCAAAGCGGCCCAGGAACTTGAAACTCGGCGTGCTCCCTCATTAGCCTTTCTAGCATTAGCATGTCAGCATGCTCACGGAATAGTGTGCACATGACGAGTTGGCTCACTTGTCGTGGCCACACGTATTTTCTTCAGGAAATGCACATGCGTCGACATTTCTAGTTGTACTGTACTATATTCTGTTAGTGTAGTTATGTGATACAATTAGATTCTCGAAGCATCAATCCTATGATCTAGCAACTGCTGTAATAACTTTATTTATTATCTTTGGTTTAATTAAGCACTCTTTATCCGGGTTAATTGATTGCATTAATTTAAAAATAGCTTTTTATTTAACATTTTATTCAAGATTTCTATTTTATTGTCCTTTTCCCCCATCTCTCCCACCAAAGGTACTGTTCCTTACTGCAGCACAAAGAGAAGTGGGATGCACAAGAGGGGCGTGGCCAGAAAGAGAAGGAGGAGCTAAACCAGGAGGTGGAAAAGAATCGACTCCTGCAGCAAGAGAGTCTGCACCTTAAGGCAGAAGTAGACCGGTACGTTGGGACATGCTCAAAAGTATATGTTTATATATACAGAATTTCCAGGAGATAATCACCCCAGTCCATCTGTAATGGTGGTAGTGTGTCTTAGACTACCTTCCCTCTCTGCTCCCGTCCTTCCTGCACCCTCCCTCCCTACATTTTCCGCCATTAAGTGCATTTACACACCTGTGATTGACAGAAAAGATTGATTCCCCGAACCAATAAGGGAAGAGGTGCCCTCAGAGAGGACTTCAGAAATGAGCACAGAGCGGTTTAACCAGATATTCTCACAGCGTATTAATATCTCTGTTTACCAGTGTAGCCACCAGGGGCCGCCACAGTATCATGCGGCCACTTTTCCAAAAATGGAACTACACGACGGGAAGTAGAACCACGTTGTGCCCACCGCAGCTATTCGAGGCAGAAGTATAATTCAGCATTTAAGGAACACCAACATTACTTATCCTGCCTTTAATTTATTCAGCAATTTCATCTAGACTCTGGTATTTACCAGTCCTTCTCTGTCTGTTGATTTGAATCAAGTTTTGTTTATTTGTATGCAATAACAGTCCTCTAACCATCATTACTTTTTACTTAAAATATGTGTCACCCCCACCAGGAAGACACAAAGCCAATCCCAGCTTTATGAGCAATTTGAGGGGTTGCAGCAACGGACCAATGAGCTGAAGAGCTTGCTAAGCTCTGCCCAAACGGAAACAAGCCACTGGATGAAGCAATACGATTCGCTCATGGAGCAACACAAAGTGCTGGACCTATCGATGACCAAGCTAGATAACCATTGTGAGGTAATGACGTCACCTGTGTTTGGGTTATTACTTGGTTGTTCGTCATTTGTAGTGTTTTATGTGGCTCAGTTGTGTGAAAACTGCTAATATATTTATTTGTTCTAGTGTTGTTTTTTCAAGGAGATTAAACCTTATGCACAGGTCCTTCTCTGGTGAAATACAGGTTTACTGCAATTACTGCTATTCATTATAACAACCTGTGGAAGATAGCATTGTCCCCACAGTCATTTTTGCTTGTTTGGCTTCTCTCTTTTAGGTATATAAAGAAAAGTATTTTGTTTCTGTGTATTTTTAATGGTATGATCCATGTGTGTGTGGTTTTGTGTGCGTGCGCGCTTGTGCGTGTAGCTGCTGAGTCGATTGAAGGGAAACCTGGAGGAGGAAAACCACCACCTCCTGAGCCAGATCAGCCTGCTGAGTCAGCAGAATCACACGCTGCTCGAGAGGAGCATGGAGAGCAAGGAGCTGTACCACCAGGAGCAGAAGCTCTACATGTAACTAGACGGCCCCTATGCTCTGTGGATGACCTCTGCTATAGGCACTAGGCTTGTCTTGGGTGTTTCAAGTGTGCAGGATATACAACAGGGTGTATATCCTGAAGTTCATCTAGTTTTGTTCACCACGCCTGTGCCTCTTCCCTTTCCTCCTAACCTATTGTCCCACCTTTTTGTCTTGTTTGAGTTTGGATTACATTCCCTTTTATGAATATGTTTTCATTGTCACGTCCTAAAGATCAAGTCAAGTGTTTCTGCCTTTGATGACTTGATATCTGCTTATAACTGCTGCGTCCAAACTACGGCTACTCCTGCTTATTATCCTACTATGTAGATGTGTTTACAGTATGTGTATGCACATGTAGCTTAATCCTGTTATCACGTGTAACTGCTAGGTGTATTGTGTATTGTATAGTCATGTTGTATTGTGTGTCATAACTCCTTCCCGTGTGTCATGTGCTCCAGTGATAAACTGAATGCTCTGCGGCGCCAGAAGGAGAAGCTGGAAGAGAAGATCATGGACCAGTACAAGTTCCATGACCCAACGCCTAAAAAGTAGCTTTTTTATATATTTTTGCTCTCCTGCCCATGTTTCATATAGAAGTGTGTTCTCTGCATTTTGCTGTTTAAACACAAAACAGTTCATGTGTGAAAGCTCTTTCAATATATAGAAGAAAATCTCTCTCTAATATATAGCAACCATTTTATAGTCTATGCATTGCACAGCATTTCTGCAGTTTACAGAGTAAAAAGAAGTAGAAATAGTGTGATATAAAATAAAGTTATTTGCGGTGGAAACAAGCATCCCCGTAACAACAAAATGGTGAGACGAGTTCCAGCATGACAGCCGTGTGTGTGCGTTTGTGACCACCAGGAAGAGCCACTGGTCCGGGGCCAAGGCGCTGGCCAAGCTCATCAAACCACGGAAGGAGAGCAGCAGCAGGGAGAGGGCTGGCGACAAGGAGGCAGGCGGAGACTGGGAGAGGGCCAAGAGCGCCCCGGACATCCCCCTACCCTCGCCGCCGTCCCTGCTCCTGCCGAGCGACGCCATCCCGCCGCCGCTTCCCCCTCGGACAGGAAGTGACACGCCAGACAACGGCAGCCAAGTCTTCAACCACCACAGCACTCCCGTTCTCATGTTGCCAGCGCTCACACCGGTCGGCCGAGGTAACTGCATGCTCTCTCACTCGTTCTCACACACACACACACACACACACACACACACACACACACACACACACACACACACACACACACACACACACACACACACACACACACACACACACACACACACACACACACACACACACACTGCGCACACACACACACACTAACTGACTATTGTTCCCCCCGCCCCCCAAAAAAACAGGGCCTAGTAAAAAACAAAAGCATTTTAACGATTTTTGCAGTGGTGATGGTAGGTAGATGGTAGGCTGTGTGGTGACTGGCTTTCTGCTGCCTGGGAGCGGCACATATGGGGACATGCTGGGGATAATCAGGAGGTGTGGAAGCAATGCCTAATATAACTTGTATGTTTGTAGGCCAGCCGTGCCTGGACACAGACCAGATCTAAAGCTCTCAGTGCAGAACAAAATAAAAAGTTATCACTGTGTGCTTATTTCAGCATTGTCAAATGGGGATGTTTTAGCCTGCACACATTATCCTATACATCTGGGTTGATTCATGTCTGTAAGCCAGACATAACAATACAAATATTTGCAGTTATTAGTTAATTCAGTCTAGACTGCTAGCAAAGCTAATGCTTGCGATTCCTCTGTATGAGCTTTCACAAGAGATCAATTTATCCAAAGTTAGTTTGCATTTAGTTGTGCCATCCAATTGATGCTTGTGTAAAAATTTATTTTTTTCGAATATGCATAGAGCAACACTATGTTTGTTGTCTTTATTCTGTTCAATAAAAATTGCACTCTACGACATCATCACAACAACAGCTGTGACCAATTGTACAGTTAAACAGTAGAGCATAACACTGACGAAAACCCAAATGTCTGTTCAATGTTCCAAGTAAGCTTTTCTCCCAGCAAGTCTGGCAAAACATGGCCGAGAATAACACAATAGTGGTCGCTTTATACTATGATTCCACAAATGGTCACATAATGTAATAGTTTAGTGTAGTTTTCAACTAAATCAAATAAAGATTTTACCTTGATAGTTTTCATATTATTCACTGATTCAACAAAGTATGCCAAACATTTGTTGAATCTAATGTGCCATATTATGAACGTGAATATGTGCTCTGAATGCAATCTTTTCCTACACTGAGATTGTATTGGCTGATTAACATGGCTGTTTATGCTTAGTTGTGTTTCCTTCATTTAATCTGCACAAGCCTATTTTTTGTCCATCCTTTCGGGGCTTGACATAAGAAACCGTGGTGTCATTGCTACTGTGAGAGAAAGGAGTATAAAGGTATATCAACGAAGAACTAACTGACAGAAACTAATTTAGGATTTTATATAAAGTAAAAACAAAAGGTGTAATTGTTTAACATCACACAGGAGATTAAAATACATATATATATATATATATATATATATATATATATATATATATATATATATATATATATATAACATGAGTTCCTTCCAAGGTGAGACAGAATATATAGATCCAGTTCGAAAAACACCTGCTTTTGGATTTGGTTCTGGAAACGCCATTTAGTATTATGTTTAAGTGACAGCACTGTGCCATTTACATTAACATTTAGGGCATTAAGCAGACCCTTTATCCGAAGCGACTTACAATAAGTACATTTGTCAGAAGAACGAGAAACAATATATCAGTCAGTACAGTAACAATGTTCATAGAACCAGTGCAAAGCACTCACAATTACTAGTATAACCCATTCCCCGTATACAACAAAGATAGCTAAGATAAGATGCTACACAATGCTAAGTACTATTTTTAAGTGCCAGGACGTACAAACATACAATAAGTTCGTACATTAAGTGCCGGGGCGTACAAACATACAATAAGTGCGTAAGGGGGGTGTTTGTAGGAGTGTAAGGGAGGAGGGGGGTAAGGAGGGAGGTTATGCAGAGTTCAGGTGAACTCTGAACAAGTGAGTCTTGAGTCTCTTGCGGAAGCTGGTGAGTGACTCTGCAGTCCTGACATCGGCAGGGAGTTAATTCCACCATTGGGGTGCCAAAACAGAAGAGTTGTGACTTTGTTGTGGGACCTTTGCTTGCTCTTAGCGATGGCGATACCAGGCGTCCAGCTGAGGTAGTTGAGCGGAGTGCTCGAGCTGGGGTGTGCGGTCTGACTAACGCTTGGAGGTAGGCAGGGGCAGTTCCGTTGACCGCCTTGTAGGCCAGTACCATTGTCTTGAATCTGATGCGAGCTACTACGGGGAGCCAGTGGAGATCACGGAAAAGGGGGGTCACCTGGGAGAATTTGGGTAGGTTGAACACGAGGCGTGCTGCAGCAATCTGGATACGCTGCAAAGGTTTGATCACACAGGCAGGGAGTCCAGCCAGGAGCGAGTTGCAGTAGTCAAGGCGGGAGATTAGAAGCGCTTGAACCAAGAGCTGAGCTGCTTCCCTCGTGAGGAAGGGCTGGATCCTGCGGATGTTGTAGAGACCAAATCTGCAGGATCGGGCCACCGCGATGATGTTTGCGGTGCAGCATAGCTGATTGGCCAGTACCACACCGAGTGCCCACTTCTCTCTAGCCTATTTTTTTTATTTCCTTTCATACACACCTTTTGTGTTCAAATGTTACCATGCGTATGTGAGTTTTCAAAGGCAGTCCTGGCTACACAACACATAAATTATCTAAACAGTTAATATCACTATTATACTAATATTGACTCCAGTTTGTTGCATGTCTTTTTAAAATAATTTCTTCTTCTGTGTTTACTCCAGAATCCTATTGCATGACCCTTCTGGTTTTACTCTAATTGTATGTTTGTTAATAGTCTGTAGACCTCCGTTCACTATTAACTCAATTAATTCCCATTTTCCCATTTCTCTTTATGCCTCTAAATTGCAACTACGCTATCCATCCATTTTGCTGGAATTTCTCCCTTATATTCCTTCTCTCCTTTTGCATCCTTCCTCCATTTTCTTTCATTTTCATTGTATTCCTATATTTTCCCCTTTTATTCCAACTTTCTCCATTTCTCTCTCTCCCCCTCAGTTCCTTCCAACCTGAAACGTTTCAATTTCCTGCGCAGCAAAAGTCAAGACAAGCTCCTCCCCTCATCCACCTCTAGCCCCTGCACCTCCCACCCCGCTATGCGCCCGCGCCTCTCTCTTTCTAGACGACTCCGATTGTGGTCCTCCTCTGACCTCCCCAACGTCGACATCATCACTCCACCAATCTCTCCAATCACGCCCATCACTCCGCCAATCACTGCAGGTGGAGGGCTCTGATGTCATTATCCTGCTCGTACTCATCATGTTAGCCTTCACTCCCATCACCGAGACCCTTTCCAATAACACAAACTTACCTTCTTTTTTGGGTGACCTTTTGTAGCTTTAACACACACACACACACACAGTACACATCGACAAAACATCATGTGCACTACCCTCACTCAAATACTTGAACTGAAGTGTTCCAATTAAAGTACACTCTAGTGAAACACACATGCACACTCCGGACCATACCAAGTGCAAGTTCTCAGCCAGCCAGCCAGTAGGACAGTAAGTTGGGGAGGGGTGTGTGTGTTTGTGTGTGTGTGTGTTTGTGTTTTCATGAGGTAAGGGACGTGTGTGTGAGAGAGAGAGAGAGCGGTGTATAATTGCCTTCCATCAATGTTCTCAATCTGCTGCCATGGAGAAAACATTATGTAATACATTTGCTCTGTTGTATGCAGTCTGTACAGGACCTCTGAGAGCTGCTTACGCCACTGTGTTGCTGTGTAGGTCCTTTGCTGCTGTATATCTTCTCTGATGGATGACATGGAATATAGTATCCTCTGTTATATGTTAACTGCTCTGAAGCACTAACCCTTTAAGCCTAATTTATAGTTGCCGTGCGGGAACCAAAAATTACGCACGGTTCATACGGCGATTTGTCGCGTATCGCGCACTTCTGACATTTTTAAGCCCTGTGAACAAAGTGTGGGAAGTGCGCATCCATGGCATCATTGTGGCAAAACAGTCAGTATTAACAAACAGCCCATCAAGACTATAAATTATGCTTCAGAGCCATGTCAGGCTTCCGACACCCAAAATCCATTGCATTGTCACACTTGCCTACATCTTCAGTAACCACTTTCAATCAGAGTTGTCCCTTCCATGCCCAATAGTCAAAGGTATACACAGTGCAGGAGACGCTTCCTCCAAACAGTTTTGTTTAGTTGCACTTAGAAAGAAAACCTCTTGTCAGGTTTTTGCAGTTGAATGAGTTGAGCGGTGGTTGCCATGACAACATGGTATCAGGAGGATCATGTGGTAAATGCTTCCTTTTATTTCTGTCAAGGACCTACGTGTTGTTCCCTCTATGAAGAGATTGTATTCACATGCCTCCTGGCCGCTTCTCTGTTTTGGTGCATTTCTGTGATCTGAGGTTCCGATGGGTTTTGTAATGGGCTCTGTGTGTCTTCTTTGATACTCTGGATCCCCTCCTCACTCTCCTTCTGTCTGCTTTACCTAATAATAACATGCCTTTATTCATCCAACCTGCAATACTTCCATCCCGCCATAAGCTGTGCACTTCAGTCCTGCTTGGATGCAGAAAGCGCTCAAGTCCTGTATCCAACTGTTTATAGCTGACTTTGTCCCTGCCTGCCTAACTCTGGTCCTCCGACCATAACATAATTGTTAACTGTTTTAAGTGCTGAATTACGCTTTCCTATAGATTTTCCACACACACACGTGCGCAGTTATTTATTTTTAAATTTTCTAACCTTCCCATACAGTGCTGTGCTTTTGCTGTTTGGGCCTAAAAGTGTCTGGAGTAGGATGATAAAACATTCCTACATCTGAATCACATTGTTTGTCTACAGGTTTGAGTGACAGGGGCCGGGGCTTGTACCGTAATAGAACACCAGGGGGCAGCAATGAGAATGTAACTGGAGAAGAGGGTCATGGACAAGGTCAGTATTTTAGATTTGTTTGTCGTTTGTTTTAATGTTGGTAACATAAGTTGCAAACATTAAATATGGGTAGTTTTTCTGAATACTGTATTTCTCTGATAGTATAAAAATTGTGATAGTTTCTCTGAACGTCTAACGATGGTAATGCGTTTGGCTGTCGTAGCCTTCCATTGTTGTACAAAAATAACGACAAATAAATATGAGCAGAAGACAAATGTTTAGTCAGTTGATTGTTTGGATTGAATCTTCTCAGGGCAGCAAGCTCTCAGTTCCACTCCTAGCCAACAGGCCTCGTCCCTGGGCCTGGTGGGTAACTCTAGCTCCAGGCTGACACAAGGAGCTGGGTGCAGGCCCAGAGGTAAGGCAACACTGCTTGTATCGTTTTCTCTATTGTAGAGAGTTGCATTTATTATGGAGGAAGAATTGTGCCATGGAAAGAATGAATGAAGGTCTAATAATTGACCCATTTAAAGAAAGTTTTAATACATAATGTATTAAACTATTATCAAAGATGCTTTTTTTTATGGAGCATTAAAGCCACCTTGTGGCCATATTGGTTAGTTGGATGAGGAAACCTAGAATCTTTGGGGAAACCAACGAAACAAGAAAACTAAATCAAAATGCATTTTAAATGCTACCTGAGTGAATCGAATGCCGATCCAAAAATTCTACAAGGTTTCCCCACCCAACTCACCAATATGGCTGCTAGGTGAATAAAGTCTATTGAATACACTTCATGTCCTGCATATTTTTTCCACCATGCTCAAGCATAGTTGCATTGATGTTGAACCAGTGTTGAATTCATTCAGTCATACTCAAAAACTATGATT
>JACYXH010000448.1:537065-580269 GCA_026745465.1 Lota lota
TTCTGAGGCACTTTGATGTCACGAGAAAGGGACACCGGCGGTGAGGTGTGGGGATATGTTGAGCTCCATCTGGGCAACAGCTGATTTTGATGTCCGCATCGGTTAAGCTTCTCGGACACTCATAGTATAACGCAACAGTGTCTGGCGCATTTCATATACAAAATCGCTCATTATAAAACTCTTACACAATGATGGTTCTAGCTTAAAAACAAGTATCACAAAGTTGGTGTGGGTAGTAAGGTAAGCCTTTCTGTTGTACCAATTACAGGAGAAGCCTTGCATGTGCATTTGACCTATTTTTGCAAGCTGTCTGATTTTGATGTCAGGTTGATATGGCTCAAGTTGTTTGACTTGTAGTTCCTTCACCAAAGTTTTTCTCTCAAATCGATTTTGGAGAAGACAACTTATTGAATTTGGGGGCAGCTAAAACCCTGTGTCTTGAGACCCTGCGTTCATCATTGTAATTGTCAGTAACGTCAGGTGTCCCTACTCCCCTCTCGACTCTTTAGGCATCAGATTCGAGGCCGCAGATTGAAAAAATGTAGGTTGTCCTCTTTGTTCATCAATTGGCTGCACTGACTAGATGATGTTTATATTGCCCCAGAAGAGATATTGAGTGGGAGGGGATGAGCAGGATTGCTAATTTCCCCCCAAACATAATGATTAATAGTTAATATATTACATGTTATATTACACTCAAAGTCTCGCTGAAGGAAAAGTCTCGCTAAGAAATCTATTTTGTTGCAGGAAATTTCCCTATTGTCATTACAATCTCAACTCTCCATTACACAAATCTATAAGATAACCCTAAGCTACGCTTTCTGTAGTCCAACACAATCAACTCCCCTCTATCCAGCTCTCATTGATGTTCTCTTCCTGCAACCACTAAACCTTTGTAAGACTTTTCATTGAGTTGTGACTTGTGTGTCTTGGTTGGACACAATGACAAACAGACATGATCGAGCAAAATGTAAAGAAAAGTTGTATTTCTTGTACGGATCCTTTCCATAATGTTAGAATATAATCTGAGCCCATCAGTTGCAAAAACAAGCACTTTTAGAGGACGTACATCAACGGAGTGTTATTTCCCAAAAGGATCTCATTGCAGCCCATTTTCGGGGATTACGGCTGCAGCCTTCTCACTTGATACTGGACTAATTTCTAAAATTGTTGTCAGCTCTAGTCCCCTAGTCCTAAAATGATCGGAAAATAGGATGCAGGTTAAAAATTCCAGAAGTTCTCCTTTAACAGCAAGCTCAAGGTAGTATGACTCCAATTTAGCCAAATTTAAGCAAGTTCAAGTTCTGAAACCAACATTGTCAAGAACAGAACACACGATATACAAGCTGGACAAAACTTAAGGGTTTCATTGAATCCAAGCTATTAACCAGCATCTCTTATTCAAACAGCAGAAACTGTCCCAAGTTGTTCTTGATACAATATGGTCATATGAGAACATGAGTTACTAAAGGAATCCCAGAAAGCTGTGCATTTATCGGGGAAAAATGGCTTAAAAGCTGTGCAGTCTATCGGGGAAAAATGGCTTACACATGGAAGTAGGCAAACATACATCTTACTCTGAAGAATCCACAAATCAAAGACAAAACTAGTAAGAATATACAGATAACAAAGGTTGTCCTTAAGAAACGACTTGACAATAAGACAATGTGACAATTCTCCTTCAGTGAATCGTATCTACATTCATGAAAATCACATTATTGAAATTATTTAACAGAACCTATGTAAAGCTCTACATCTGAATTTGTTTTACTGTTGTACCAGGAAAATGGAGAATTGGACATAACCAACTTTGTGAGGTAAATTAGGTGGTCCACAGTAAGTGGAGCAGTATAATAAATGATTATCAAGTGCTCTATTTGTTCTTTGCTTACACCAATATGCACATTGAATTCTCTTGATGCACTGTAAATGATTCTTCCTAGTGAGTCATATGCTTGTAACAACTCTTAACTCAGATATTGCTGATATACAGTGTCTGAGACTGTTGTTCACATCCCTAAGTTGGATGCAAGGCAATTACATGTTCAAAGGACAAAGGACATGGTTCAAAGATAAAACCCATGTACAGAAACATCTTTAAGTCATCAAAACCAAATGAAAATCTCTCTTTACATGAGAAGATCTGAAAACAAATACAAATCCTATTCTTTCAAGTATTGTGGTTTTACGTAAAGGTCGTAACATTTCACTGAAGGGCACCTACAGGATCCATTTATCATAGTCAAGAAGTGATAGGGGTCAATTAGTCACAAAACAGACAACGGTTGAAGTATGCAGGCTGCTGTACGGGGAGGATATTGTACTTCTTGGCCCCTCAGCTGTCATTTCCATCTGTGAACTCTCATCAGGTCTTCAAAGTCATCCTCGGCCGAGGCACTTGGGGTGCTGGAGACCCCGATGCTGGATCTCTGTGGTTTGATTTGGGAAAGAGATTTCATTATGGGGCCAAAAACAAGACGACATGAGGCGAGGCACATTAATCCATGACATCAGTATGGTAACCAAGTATAACAGACACATATTGGTCTTTACCTTTGGGAGACCGTGCAGGCCTCTCTGGATGCAGGTGCATCGTTTGCCTTTATGATGTTGGTGAGGTTCTGTACTGCACTGTGTTGAAAATTGGGGACAGCCTGAGGGCTGCTGAAAAGTCCTGAGTCCAACAGCAAGGCAGGGCAATGGGTCACTGCAGGACTGGGTTGGGTCTCTGATATCTGTAGAACCCGAACATGAAGATTCACACATTTGAAAATACATACACGGCTAGACCGGAACAGGATGGTTATGGTCAGAGCCAGCAAGTCAATTATTTTTAAAATATCATGTTGTAATAGAGTTATACTCCAGGTAGATCTACTCATTTGAAAGCAAATGTAAAAGTAATAATGGGCCATCCTACCTCTGTATTGCAGCTCCTGCAGTTGCTCCTCCGGTATGGTGGAGATCCTGTTTAGAGGTTTACCTTCAGCAACTGCAGATCGCACTGCCAATTTTATCCTCTGGCCCGGTTTAACTCGTGCGGCAGGCTTCATTAGACAGATTCTCATTTAATTTGGGCCTCACTGCCAGAAAGGAAAAGGGTTAGGGAAGGTGCAGTACAATACATAGTCTTGTGGCTTCAGCAACACTAATATAACTATGGAACGAAATAGTTTACCTTTAATCTCGTGATAATCTGGTTTGCCCAGGTGATTTATCCTGAGAAGTCATTATTTTTAGTGGATTTTACTTGTGCGAGTGCGGAACAGCTATTCAGTCTCAGGGGAGTTGGTCATTTGGACTCTGTGAGACATAATCTGCTAGGGCAGGTTGTGGTGGTTTGGTTGAGGTTGTATGAGGCTGTATGGGGAATAAATGCCGTGTGCAGAAGGTGAATCCGCCTTGGACTTGAGGGAGATTCGTTTACGAATGGGAGGCTCTGTGTTGTAGTGAGAAGTGATGGAGAAAGGTGTTGTGGTGGCTGGTGGGACATCTTTGGCTTTGATGGCAACGTCTTCTCGAGGAAGGGGACTGGGCCACGTTTCTGGGGAGGCTCCGTCTCCGTACATCCTGGAGATGGGCATGATGAGGGAGAGACCTGCCCCTCCATTCTTGCTTGCAGAGACGTTTCTCATGCATAATTTCCTCTAAAGTCTTAACCTGGACCCTGTGGCTGGAAGCAGTGTTAACCTTAAAGAAATATCCCACCATAAATATTTGATCATCAGTTTGTATGTCGCTTGCTGTTATTGCTAAATCCACTGTTCTGGGAACTATACAAATGGGAAACAAGCAAAAAAAAATGAAAAAACAAAACACCCACTTTTCAAGGATGTACTGATTTTCCCCTGTTCTTTCTCACCATCTTTTATTTATTTATCCCCTTGTCCTCCATCATTCAGGTTTAAATAAAATATGTTTTTACAATAAACAAAACATTTAAATTATTATTACACCACAGTCGGCTGTTTGGCATGTTCCCCATGCCCACTTTTTACCAAAATGTCCACATTGATGCAGTGCTGACCCAACCGTCCATGTCTGGAAATAGGGACCAGTTGGACCAAATCTTCAGTGCCACCAATGGGTCAAAGTTGCTCATTTCCAAAAGGCTATACAATTATACCAAACCCAGTATTGTTCCAACTGTTGGGGCCACAGTCTCTTTCTCACAGATGAGGAACAACTGCAGGCTTCTCCTCCCTTATGAAAAAATTTATAAATATGTAATGGTTCATCAAACTAAACTGTTTACAAACTTAAGTTAAAAAGTCCATGTGGATCCCAGACAAGCCCCCACTTTTACAACCTGGCTTTGGGTTGTAACACAACCTAACAGGGAATCACACCATAACTTTACGTAGTTAGTTGTAAATCAAGATAACCATGAGGTGTGTAGGGTCAGTGATGTCATGGTTAAATGAGAGGAGGATAATGAAGTGTTGTATGTGTGTATAAAGTAAGAACAAAACTCCAAAATACTAAATGTAGAGAAATGAGAACAGCCATGTTGCCAAGCATGGCTCCAGCTGAGAGCCCAGAGAGAGTGTGAGCTGGCAGGTAGACAGCGCTCATATGCCCCTGGTCAACATCAGGTGCATGTACTTTGACTAATTACCCCACTCAACAATGCCTCTAATGGAAATACACCTGAAAAACAGCAAAACCAGGCTAGAAGGTGTACGGTTGTCACCATAGACAAATATACATAGATGCCCCATTGGCCTTTGGATAAGTATATGGGGAGCTGCGTTTTTCTACACCAGCACTATAACGTTTACATTTCTCAATCGATTTCAATTAGTCTTATTCATTCAAGGGTTTATGTTCTACCTGGACATACCTTTAGTGTTCTACCTCTATTTTTGGTATATATAAAATATATATTATATGATTTAACAGGAATATAAAAACGACTCATTGAAATCAGTTGTGAAATGTTAAAGTCAGTGCTTTTTATCCAGAAAAACTGCAGCTCCCCCGTTTACTAGTATTTGTCTACAGGCCAGTCTTAGCCTCTAAAATATGGCGGCAACATTGACATATCGCAGCAACCTGTCGAAGCAGTCAATGTGGTGTCTATGTGTATATATGTCTATGGTTGTCACACATAACAGTGGTGGTTGCTTGATAACTTTCACTGATGTTAGTGAGTTCCCTGTAGTATTCAAGTGTAAAGCTGTAGTGTGAATACCACTGGTTGTTTGGTTTGAACATCTATCATTTGTTTGTGACGCGGATGTTCGTGCAGAGGGTGTTTTTCTTACAGGAATTTGGAAACCTCAAGTGGATTTGTATCTGTTACGAAGACAACTGCAGTAACGTAATAATGGTATGGGAATAGTTGTATGATGTGCAGTAGTATCAGAAGTTCTACTAATAACTATTCTGCAATTTAATAGACGCTTTTATCCAAAGCAACTGGGGACATGGGTATCGAACCCAGCACAGCACTAGGCTGTGCTGTCTACATGTCGATTTAATTAGTTTACCCAATCACTGGGCCCTGTTGAGACCTTTGCGTTGTTCCAGTTAAATAACAAGAGTGTATGGTAAAAAGGCATAGAGGATGTGGTCTTCAACACATTTGTGAATGTGGAGAATGGAAGAAGTAAAGAAATGTAGTGTACAGCACATTACACATGCACAACGCAAGAATTGTAATGCTGCAAAACCATTCCTTGTTTCCTTTCGTGACATGTAACTCGTAATGTCATTCTTGCTGGTAAACATAGTTAAACAGGCTAGTGGTGACAAAATACTGTTAGTGAACTAATGTCTATTATGAAACGACAACCATTGCTAAGCAAGGTCCGAGACGGTGTTGACACCGGAATTTATGACAACCTCGCTGTTTATTATTTCCCATTGATCAGGTCAATCATAACTCACGTTTTCAACAACAGCATCGCCCACGGTTAAGGACCATGGTTGGTGGCTGATTAATGACATGGCTGCTGTTGCCATGGCTACCACCAGGGTCACCCGTCGCCAGCTTGTGTCAACAATATCCAATGAGCTTTGGGCAAGGAACTAGGTTATCGACCCAAAGGGTTAATTATTTATGTTATCCCTCATAAGGATTATTGATTAAGATGGACATAATTGGTCATCAACGTTATACTGTTGCTCACACACACATGCACGCACACACACACACCAACCCACACATACACATTAAGAGTCACAAATTATTTTCTGAATTTCCAGTCCATCTCTTTCCCCTTGAGCTCTGATACCAGAGTGGGAGGTGTTATCCAATGTTTGGTTTAAGATGATAGATAATTTCATAATGTAACCAACTGGTACTATCAACCCTTTTTGATGACTCATCACCTTGATATATTTTGTTGTCTGTTTCCTACTACCCCACACATTTTTCCCCTGCACCGTGTCTACTCTCGATACGCCCAACGTTGAGCCACATCTATACCTCCCGACAAAGCCTTAACTGCAGTAACTACACAAAGGGTAAAACTGAGAAAAATGGCTTTAAAGTGTTTTAACTGGCAATCCAAATGGGTTATTGGTGTATTAGTAATATTGCACTAATATAACATAAAGCAAAATTAAAGTCAGAAACTTTTCATAAGATAAAACATCAAGAAGTAAATTTGTAGTTATAACTAAATTTTGACTAACTGTGGTTAGCGATTGGACAGCAGTATATTACACCACCACACCCACAATGGACTACATCAAGTTAGTATAATCCAATATACTACAATAACGTCTTCAGTTGAGGTGTTCTTTTGTAATTTTTTTGTGTCATCACAACCCTTGCTCATAACAGTAATTCTGTTGGTTAGCCACATGGAACACTCTGCCCTCTGAGAATGTCAGTGCATTTGCTTGTGACATTTGGGGCTACAGAAACATACATTTTGACTCACAACCTTTCGATTTTCGATATACTTTAGAAAGGTGTTTCTTTCTAAAGTACATCTGTTTCGGGAAACAAGAAAGGACTTCTTTGATGGTGAAATACACCATTGGTCTTTTGCAGACTGGGGACAGAGTAATTCAGTTTACATATTTTGTGATGTTGGTGAGCTTACAGTTTTTATTATTGCGAGTAAGAATAAGGCACTTGTTGTTGTGAGTCACAAGAACTCACTGTCATTATGTTCCACTGATTTTGTGCAATGCACAACATTTTACAGCCAAAACAGAATACAATTTTAATCAATGTTGCATCTTATCAGGAAATTGGATTAATACGATAAAAGCAAGAACAATTTAGAGACTGTTTACAGAAGCCTTGTTGGCTGTGTTTTAACTTTCAATATTTGTTAATGGCCAGTAAATTATTGGGAAAGAGCAGAAACAACTGGAATGTATATATAAAACAAAACAAAAAAATCCAAAAATGCACATGTGGAGCATGTTATGTGGTTACTATGGGGTTAGTTATGTGGACTGTGACTCAACTGGATTCAGGCAGCAACAAAAACAAAAAGCCAGACAAATTGTGTCAGATCCTGTTCATCTCCTTTTTAAATAATTCATTATGCAGCCCTCGGGAAAATGCTACAGCGCTGCTAAAGCAACGAAGAACATCTACAAAAAGTATTTCATACCAAATGCAATAACTTTGCTAAATTCGTAAACACTGGAACCATCATAAACACCTTTCACACTGGAATCAGACTGTTACTGTTGTCTGTGCTGTGCATGTTATGTAATTTATTATTGTATTGTATACATTTTATTTATTGTATGTACTGTGATGTGTTTTAACCAACCTGTATTTTATGTGATTTACTGTGATGTGTTTTAACCAACATGTGAGGCCGAAGAAATATTTCCATATTTGTTGACAATGAATATTATTAGTATTATTAAACATGGAGACGTGATCAATTGATCCCCATCCTTTTCCAGAGCTGCCTATTGGGGAAGAGCAACCAGCCAACAGTGGAGAGGGAATTCTTCAGTGAACCGAAACTTCAACATGAAGATGTGTCTGTAACTTGTGCACCTGATTATACGAGAGATGTGTGTTGTGTGGGCATTTTTGAAAAGGCTGGTGTGTTTGTGTTTTCCTATTACAACTGCCCTGGTTCGGTCTTTGTGTGGTCCTTGTTGGTGAGCTAGAGTGGGTGGATGAAGGTGTCTGTGTGTGTCACCATGTCTCAAGATAGCGTGATGAACTGCACCATCAACCATACGATCCATCAGTACCTCTTCTCCTCTATCTACATCATTGTACTACTGGTAAGCCTGTGTGTGTGTGTGTGTGTGTGTGTGTGTGTGTGTGTGTGTGTGTGTGTGTGTGTGTGTGTGTGTGTGTGTGTGTGTGTGTGTGTATGTATGTAAGAGGGAGATCTGGCCTGGTCGATAAATCACATAATATATCCATAATAAACAAGTAACAGTGATTATTACACATTGCAATAATCTATGTTTGCTGACGTCCCTTGGGGTTTTGAGTGTTTGATGAAAAACGATTTTTAATGTGGTAAATTGAAGCTAGAATGAGGCCCATTGACCTGTAATGTGTGTGTGTCTGTGTTTGTGTGTGTGTTGGTCCAGGTTGGTGTGCCCTCAAACCTCTACTCCCTGTACCATGCTATCGGGCAGCTGAAGCAGAAGAATGAGCTGGGTGTTTATTTAATCAATCTTACCATCTCAGATCTTCTCTACCTTGCCTCACTGCCCCTATGGCTGCAGTATTTCTTCCAGGTGATGCATTATCCTGATTCCCCTTAACATATCTTCATTCGCTCTTTGCACGATGCATAAATTATGCTACATCAAGCCAGATATCAAGCTAGTTTCTCGTGACCTATGTATGGACCTCTATTACTTTTGAGTCTCTTTGTTATTTGCGTGCATCATCCTCTGTGTGGCTTTTGTTTCAGGGAGACAACTGGCAACACAGGGAGTGGCTCTGCCAGATTTGTGGCTTCCTCCTCTACGAGAACATCTACATCAGCATCGGATTCCTCTGCTGCATCAGTCTGGACCGATTCCTTGCTGTGGTCCATCCTCTGAGGTACTTCAGATTAGGGATGGGCCGATTGTCGATTAAATCGACTATCGACCATAAATGGAATGCATTGTCGATCGTCTCAAGTTGCCAATGCCAAGGCGATTTTTTTGGTTATTTGTGTTGCCGGAAAAACAGTGCTGTGGTGACTACTTTTACATTGTAAAAAGCCCTGCAAATTGTAATTGAAGTTACCTTGGCACTTGGCTAATGTACGCACTCTGTAGCACTGGCATGCTGTATTCACTCACTGTTACGAGAGGGGATGGGCTCGAAACCTACCAGTCTGCTCGCACGGCAAAATGACACACTCCGCTGCATGTCACTTTGACAAACTTTTAGAATTAAAATAAATAGAAAAAATCTACTTGAGCGGGGGCAAATTTATCCAAATTCATCCCATAAATACCATATTTTATAGCACCGCAAAGACTGCGCACAGCTTACGGGGTGGTATTGTTCAAAATTATTTAGGAGTTGATAATATCGGGCTACATGATCAAACTAATGAAATATTAGAAGAGAGAATTTCATATAGATATGTCAGTGTGTAGTAGACCATGCACCATTGACGTTCACCTAAAAAACATCCATGTCAAAGGTTGTCGGGGGTTTATTTGAAACAGAAAAATAAGACATTAGTTTCAAAGTAGGCTATATGTATGTACCAAACGCTTTGAAAGAACTAATTTAACAGAATACTGAACATGAACACGGATGTAACAGATGGCGAAGTCTTCACAACCCTCTTTTAAAACGAAATAAAAACTCGGGCAGAGCAAATAAAACAAAAATGGGCACAAAATTGTCTTGGCCTATTGCAGACTGCAGAACGCAGTCAAAATGTAACGAAATTTGGATTCAAAAGAACGAAATTATCCAATGTTTAAAAGCTTAATATTACACACAATAATATAGTGCAATTGTACTGTGCAGTGCCTAAAAGTGTAATAATAAGTACAAAATTAAAATAGTATAATAGCATAGCCTATTGGTTTCTGGCCAAGAACACCAACATATTCACTGTTGAATGACCATGTACGGAGGGAATACTTTGCAACAGTATGGTTTTTATTATAACATAATGGTAAGTCCTAGACCAACATGACATGACTAATCGAATACCTGAGGAGCGCACCAACATGCACAGTAGCAAGTACGGTGGCTGCTATGGGAGCATATTCAAATAGCATATTGTGAATGCTCTAATTCACCTTTTCTTGCTTCAACAAGCTCCTCAGTGGCGTGACAACATTGCCCGCAGTGCTAAATACACGCTCAGAAAATGAACTAGTAGCGCATATACAAATATATTGTAGCAACCCTGTTTCTATGCGTCCAAGCACCACACAGGTTGTTTTGATGAACTCTCTTTTATTAATCGCGGACACACGTTGTCGAACGCTATAACACAACGAACATGAACATCCCCACATCTCTTACCGGATATCTATATTTCAAGGCCCGCCCCCTTCTCCTGAGCACCCAATCAGAACATCACACTGCAACCCCCCGAGAAAGTCCCTCGACCCCGAGGGGGCAAACAAAGTCATCAAACCGGTGGGGAGCCCGCCTCCGCCTCCGCGGCCGCCGCCCCAGCTGTGGAGCGGCCGAACTGTCTGGAGAGGTCGGGTTCCTCTCAGGTGAGGCAGCAGGGGGCTGCGGGGGGGCAGGGGAAGGGGGCTCGGAGTCCGGTGCGTGGGAAGCCCCACCCCTGTAAGGGGCAAGCCTGTCCCTGTGCAGCGCCACTTTTCTGCCTCTAGGTGGCAGTTGAACTCGGTAAACCACCTCCCCCATCCTTTCTAACACCCTACAGGGGCCCGCCCAGTGGCAGTCCAACTTAGGGCACCGTCCCTTCTTCCTGCGGGGGCTGTACACCCACACCAGCTCCCCAGCATGAAAGTCCCGCCCCTTGGACTTCACATCATAATTCCTCTTCTGTCTGATGCCAGCCCTCTCCAGCTGATCCCGTGCGAAGGCGTGTGCAGACTCCAGGCGGTCCTGGAGCCTCCTGGCATACTCTCTCCCAGGGGCCACGGCAGGGGTGTCGGGGGGTCTGCCAAATGCCATCTCTGCTGGCGTTCGCAGCTCCCGCCCCAGCATGAGCAGGGCTGGTGTGCAGGATGTGGAGTCCTGTACCGCTGACCTGTAGGCCATCAACACAAGTGGAATGTGTGTGTCCCAGTCACGTTGGTGTTCAGCTGAGAGGATAGCGAGCTGTTGTGCGAGGGTTCGGTTGAACCTCTCAACAAGTCCATCGCTCTGAGGGTACAGGGCTGTTGTCCGGGTTTTGTGCATCCCCAGCCGCTCGCACATGGTGGCAAACACCGTTGACTCAAAATTGCGCCCCTGATCACTGTGAATAACCTCTGGAGCGCCAAACCTTGTGAACATCCCCTCAACCAGGGCGTCAACAACTGTCTCTGCCTCCTGGTCAGGGAGGGCATAGGCCTCAGGCCATTTTGTGAAATAGTCCATTGCTACAAGTACATAGCGGTTCCCCTTGTCGGAGCGAGGAAAGGGCCCCATAATGTCTACAGCCACTCTCTCCATCGGTGCCCCTGCTGCCTGCTGCTGTAGCTGAGCGTGAGACTGGTCTAGGGGGCCCTTGTGTGCGGCGCATGCATCACAGCGGCGACAAAAGTCCTCCACGTCTCTTTTGAACTGTCCCCAATAAAACCCCTGTCTGAGACGTCGGAGCGTTTTAGAGACCCCAAAATGTCCCGCCCCCACAGTCCCATGAGCGGTTTTGAGCACTGCCTCCCTAAGTGCCCTGGGAACAACAACCTGCCACCTCTCCTCTCCGGTGGCCGGCTCCTTCCACGCCCTCTGTAGCAGGCCGTCTCTGACACGCAGTACATCAAACTTGGCCCACAGTCCCTTGATTGCCGGTGAGCGGCCAGTCACCTCCCCCCAGGACTCCCCGACTCCATCCACTGCAGTACAGGCTCCAGGTCCACATCCTGAGCCTGCTGGGTCCTCCATTTCGCCACATCTACCACCTCCAGCGCCTGGGAGGTCGGGCAGCCCCAGTGCGAGTTGTAGCTCTCCTCCTCACACAGTTCTCTTTCACGTGCCTCCCTCCGGTCGCAATGGCGGCAACCGCCAGATGCACAGAGCCGGCGAGACAGGGCGTCCGCGTTAGTGTGGCGGGCCCCGGCTCTGTGCACGACTGTGAAGGAGTACGACTGGAGTTCTTCCAACCAGCGGGCGATCTGTCCCTCCGGCTCCCTGAAGGACATCAACCACTGGAGGGCGGTGTGGTCAGTTCTGACAGTGAAGGGCCGGCCGCACAGGTAGTACTTAAAATGTCTTATCGCCATCACGACAGCGAGCAACTCTCGCCGCGTGACGCAATAGCGCTGCTCAGCTTTGTTAAAGGACTTGCTGAAATACGCCACCACTCTCTCTCCATCTGGCCCTACCTGAGCCAAGACAGCGCCCATGCCAACACTGCTGGCATCTGTGTCGACCACAAATGGTAGGATGGGGTCGGGTGCGGCCAGGATAGGGGCTGTTATCAGCGCCTCTTGTAGAGAGGTGAAGGCCTGTTGACAGTCCTCTGTCCATGAAAAGTCAGTATCTTTCTGTAGAAGGCGATACAGAGGGGAGGCTGTGCAGGAGAAACCACGCACAAACTTCCTGTAGTAAGAAGCAAGGCCCAGGAAGCTCCTCAGCTGCGCCTGGTCGGCAGGTGTTGGCCAGTCTTTCACTGCCTGTATCTTTTCCTCGACAGTCCCAACGCCCTCACCGCCAACCTTGTGTCCTAGAAATATCACCTCCCTCCTCAAAAAGTGACACTTGTCTGGGTGTAACATGAGGCCAGCCGCCATCACCCTCTGGAGCACCTTCCGCAGTGCTCCAAGGGCCACCTGGAACAAGCTTCCATGGACCAGGATATCATCCAGGTACACAAGACATTCCCGCCTAGGAATGTCGGCTAGCACCCTGTCCATCAGGCGCTCGAACGTGGCGGGGGCGTTGCACAGACCAAAGCTGAGGACACGGAACTGCCACAGACCCCCACCTGCATAGAAGGCCGTTTTTGGTCGAGCCTCCGGGGAGAGGGGCACCTGCCAGTACCCACTCCGCAGGTCCAGCGAGGAGAACCATGTCGAACCCGCCACCCGGTCCAAAGACTCATCAATCCTAGGGAGGGGGTAGGAGTCTTTCTTGGTCACGCCGATTAGGGGCCTGTAGTCCACGCAGAACCTCCATCTGGAGCTGCTCTTTTTGGGGACCATGACCACTGCTGCAGCCCACGGGCTCTCTGACGGTTCGACAATCCCAGCCTTCTGCATCTCCTCCAGCGCCTTGTCTGCAGCCTCTTGTCGGGCCAGGGGAAGACGCCGGGGACGCATTTTGATCGGTTGTGCGTCACCGGTGTCTATCTCGTGCTGAACCAGGTGCGTCAGGCCTACCTCCTCCTCATTGAGGGCAAACAGGTCCTTGAACTCCATCAGTACCTGCCACAGCTGCATCTGTTGCTGGTCGGTCAGCCCCTCACTGTTCTGTCTCCAGATCTCCCTCACCACGGACAGCCGGTCTGCTATTCCCTCTGTGGCCGGGGAGATGGGATGGTCGCTCTCCTCCCTCGCAGGGATCTGAAAAGGGCTTGGGGTTGGAGCGGTGGTGGGATGCGGGTGGGCATGCGGAGGAGGGTTGGTACTGCGCGTTACATGTGGTTCTAAGGTGCTAACAGGCCGTAGGTGCGGCACACTGGGTTGTGGGGGTGGGACTATGTTGACCTTAGGGCCCCTAGGCAAACTAAGTGTGTTGTCACTCAGATCTATGAGGCAGCCCGCACTTCTCAAAAAGTCCACACCTATTATGCAGGGGTCTTGCACCTCAGCTACCCATACCTCAAAGCTCACAGATACCCCCCCCCCCCCCCCCCAATTGAAGGCTAACCTTTGCCCTACCGCTCATGGGGGCTAAATCCCCGGTAACCGTCCGTAGCTGTACTGAGGTCTTTCGTACTACTGTACTGCTTGGGAGAATGTCGGGCCTGACTAGTGTTGCAGTGGAGCCCGTATCCACTAGTGCCGTGCATGCAACCCCCTCTACTGTGATAGGGACATGGCAAAAGCCCCCAGCACAGGTCCAACCCACCGCAACCACTGGGCCCACGGCGTCGTCTGCTTCTGGGGGGAGTGAAGCCCTGTTCCCCCGGCTGTGCTGTTGGGCTCCTCCGCTGGGGGTCGATGCTGGTCGGGTAACCATGTCAGGGGTCCGTATCTTCCCGTTTATACAGACCCCCGGTCGTTTCCCTGGGCTCCAGAAAACGTGGGGCACTGACGGTGTAGATGGCCAGGTTGGCCACACCCCCAGCAGACCACGGCGCGGCGCCGAGGTGGTGTAGGCAGGCAATCGCGAGTGGGCTGGAGGGTGGCAGCACGGATCAGTTCCATCAGGTCCGTGACCCACGCTGGCTTTACTTCCGCAGCATTCTCCTCAACAGCAGTTTTCGACACTGGAACCACATCAAGCAACCGGCAGTCCGGCAGCACCGCTCCTACAGCTTCCCTCTCCAGGGCCAGTTCCAGCGCGTCCTGTACGGTCTGGGGGTGTGCTAGTTGTGTCTGCACACGTAGCTCCCTGGGCAAAAGCGCTTGAATGAACTGGTCTCTGGCCAGCTCACTCTGGACCGGCGGCGGCATGTGTGTGTAGGCCCGCCTAGCGAGGCATTCAATGTCATTAGCCAGAGTGCGAAGTGGCTCACCCGGTTGCCTGCGCCTATTGCACAATTCAGACCTAAGCACGCCTGGTTGCGAACACTGTCCAAAACGTCTCTGCAGGGCTCCGGTCAAAGCCTCATAGTCCTGTCTCTCTTCAGGGCTAAGTACGAGGAGGCATGAGAGCGCATCCTCCGTAAGGCATAATGCCAGCTGCAGGGCTTTAACCTCCCTTGACCAGCCCGTAGCCTGTGCTAATAATTCAAATTGCGCTTGAAACGCTTCCCAGTTCGATTTACCGGAGTATTTCGGAGTCTTCACGTTGAAAGCAGTGCTGCGTGCGCCGGCGTCTCTGTCGCTGCTCGTCTCCTCCCACCGCGATGCCGTTGCGGTGTCACCGCGACATGTTTCACCGGGGCCGAACCTCGCTTCAGCTGTTAGCCTCCTCGTGGACTCACTCACGGTGTATCTCTGCTCCATCACCCGGCGGAGTTCTCGTGCGTGGTCCCGCGGCAATCCGTATGCCCCCAGGGACTCATCGTCAGGATCCTCCTTCTTTATCTCTGGCTTTGTACCGGACGCCATCACTATCGTTAGCTCAAGCAGCTAGCCTCATGCGCTAATGCTAGGCGACGGGCAGTGAGTGTGGAAAAGTCACGTCCTTCGTTCTGTCCAGTTGTCGTTTTACTTCTGACACCAAATGTAGCAACCCTGTTTCTATGCGTCCAAGCACCACACAGGTTGTTTTGATGAACTCTCTTTTATTAATCGCGGACAAACGTTGTCGAACGCTATAACACAACGAACATGAACATCCCCACATCTCTAACCGGATATCTATATTTCAAGGCCCGCCCCCTTCTCCTGAGCACCCAATCAGAACATCAACACAATGCAGACAAACACGCAACTCAGAACCGTCACAATATGTACTCGCAATCTTGGGCATAAACAGAAAGCGGTTCTCGTTTGCCTTCCACCATGCGAGTGGGTCACTGTCCTCATCTAGTGCATCTTCTTGCGGGTAGGCTGTTACTTCTGCCTTTGCCTGTTTCTCTATATCTCTTAAAATAATAATAATAATTCAATTTAATGTTTTAATCCTCTGACGTCTTTTAATGATATAGTCGAAGTCAAGTTGGGTTTTTTGACGGATGGCCATCTAATTGATGTGTACATTTTTATTACTGCTTCTCTTTTACGGCATATTTTTGACAGCCTAGCGTCGGCTGTAGTAGGCAATGCCGAACTGGTTTTAAAGTATATTATCTTATTTTCACATGTATGAAATTGCCCAAAATGATCGCTTCAAACGTACTTGATTGAGTCTAACGTAATTATTTAAACAGCGCTTGAAATTATTCCATTTTGAGCCAAATACGTGGTTGATCACTGTAATGTGATCACTGTGAGATATTTCCACTGCACATGGAAATAACCATGTGCAGTGGAAACATCTCATAGATGTTAGGATAGGATATGGAGTTTCGGGGACTCAAGAGGTCTTGGGTCTTGAGCTCGGGTCAGGTTGCGGAACTATTTGGCGTGCGGTATTGCACGTTGCGGGGACTGGGCGGGGGCTGGTCTTGAAATTCAGACAAGTGCAGGACTCTGGCACACACCGAGTGCGTCATCATGACAGCACCGCCGGTGTTACACCGTATTCTGTGACCCCAGGGGTCGCTGTTGCACATTTTCTGCAACATGCACGTGTTTGAAGGCATGAAGTCGTTCATGTGCGGAAACATGCACGAGCTTAAAACTAAACATCGTATCGCCATCGCTCACTCAGGATGGGTTAGCTCGTTTTGTATAGCCCGTTGAGTGGATGAAGCCAAGCAGTTGATTTGGCTCTGTGGTGGCACGATGATGACGGGTATTTTTTTCTTGATACAAACGTGAATTTAGAAACGGTGTTGGTCAATTCTAAACAGCATTTTACACAGTAGCCTATAGTAGGAAATACTCAAAGGTAAATCAACGTAATTAAACACTGATTGTTGCTTCTTATGGGGAAAGAAGCAACGGTGGTGGACCGTAATGAACGCCCCATCCATAGTATGTGTCTGTAAAATGCTAATCAAATCAAATGTTTTTATAAAGCACATGTAATTACAAGGGGATGGGGGAGAGGTCTTTCTTCATTACGAGCCCCTCTCTGATTGCTCAAACTGTGGTTATGTTTTTGTTATAATGCCCACCGTTTTTTTTTTTATTACTGCAGTTTATGAAATAAACTATGAACTAATGCCTGTATGGGCGTGAAGTGTGCGTGATTGCAGTGACTTGGGTGGATTTGCAGCGTAAGGGTGATTTTAGTGACCTAAGACCACAATTTTCATTGTGGTTTCATCCATTGTATTACTTTTTTTTAAATATACTCTATACATTCTTATAAAACCTCTGTTAATGTTAATTGTATAAACACTTGTATAAAAACCTGTATTCAAAAAAAAAAGTCAGATGCATAAAATGACCTGAAAACATTTTAATAGTGCTGCAATGTTTCGCTTTTCGATGCTTTGTTTGAAGAAGCACCGAGTTTGGTTTAGTTTACAAAGGACCACATGCGGACCACATGCAATGATTATTTATTTGAATGTATTCCAAAGTAATTTAAATTACTTTGTTTAGCTCATTTTTGCAGCCCAACGACATAGACAACATATTATTCTGTAGGCATTTCACACTAATGATGCAAAACAAATATTTTCTCATGGATTGAAATGAAATTGTAGCACATGTTAAAATCGGAATAAAACAATATAAAAGCATACATTGTTTGTTATAACATATTCATGTAATATCTATTCTAATGGGTCAGCATGATGGATATTGAGACCGTCAAATGTTAGTTTTATATGGGTTGCAATATAATTCTTATCTCAACATTGTATTTGATCTCATTTCTGTTTTGGAGGTTTGCCTCTCTACGCACCATGCATGCAGCCTGGCTCGTCAGCCTAGTCATCTGGCTGAAGGAGCTGGCAGTGGGCGTGGTCTTCTTCCGTCATAAGGAAGTGAATATGGATGAGACCAACCAATCGCTGTGCTTCGAGCACTACCCCATTCAGACCTGGGAGTACAACGTCAACTATTACCGCTTCGCCATCGGCTTCTTGTTCCCACTCGTCATTCTTTCGGTGGGTATTTATCTCTTTTATTGGATTTATGTGTATGTTATTCCAAAAGTGTATATATATTCAGTCATTAAGCGCATACTTTTAATCCACCTCTCAGCGGGCCAAAACGTTTGACCAGCACACAGAGGATCTAGGGATATCAGAAACTCTGAAAATGGGTGGGACAATGTAGACACCCACACATTAAGAATCTGTTAAAAAGTTGATGTTCAACTTAATGCTGTGCAGCTTTAAATATATAATATATATTTGCACATACTAATTTTACATATGCATCTGTATTTTAGATGCTGCTTTAAATTCAAATAAATATACTTTCTTTTATGACATTACATGTTTTATCTTTGGGGCCACTGATTGAATGTAGTTTGGTCCAATTTGTTACATTCCTTTATTTGTTGTAACTCTTACTACTACTACTACTTCTAAAATGTATATTCTAGACGTATATAATTTAACACATTTAAATTAAAATAACCAAGTAGCATGTGATGTACCTATTACCTATTAAATTATTGGATAGATGCCAGACACTCATTGTCAGTAAATAAGTAATTTAATTGTGTTCATGACATGTCACTGAGAAATCACTCAATGATATCCAGAAATATGTCAATACAAAAACATATTCCCATCAAATGCGCAACATTTCTCCACATCTGAATGTCTCTGTCTTTCTGCCTGTGTCTAGGTGTGCTACCTGAGGGTCCTACGTGCTGTGGGGAACAGTGCGGGAACCCAGCCAGAGCAGAAGGCCCGGATCAGACAGCTGGTCAGCAGTACCGTCCTCATCTTCCTGGTGTGCTTCTTCCCCTACCACATCTTCCTGTTAGTCCGCACCCTGCTGGAGAGAGACTGTCACTTCATTGCAAGTACGGCTTCATGGCAGACACACACACAAAGAACCAGAAAACACTCAGAAACTAACTTGAAATAATCAGAAACACAGGGGAACACAATTAGTAATCAAAACAGGTGTCACATCTGACTAACGAGACACAGGGAAGTAATTCCGGGTGTTGACTCTGCAGGTATATTCAACTACTACCAGCTGTCCCTGCTGTTGACCAGTCTGAACTGCGTGGCTGACCCTGCCCTCTACTGCTTCGTTAGCGAGGGAGCCCGCCATGGCCTGAACACAGCCCTGCTTCAGCCCATCGTCAGGGTACTCTGCTGCAGCCGGCACCCCGGCAATGCAACTCTGGCCATAACCACCACCACCACTGACTCCAACAGAGTCACGACCAAAGAGGACAAAGGCCACCATTCCATTAAACTGCTCCCCCAAGCACTCATTGACGTAAATCAGCAGGCTATCGCCGAGCACAACGATACCCCACCCTGCCACATGTTCATAGAGCTAAGCACTAAGCACAGTGACAAACAAGACAACTGAGGACCAAGAGTTACTGGGACTGAACCCCAAAGGTATTAGAGAGTAACCACATGACCAGATTTGTGGTAGTGATTTTAGTAGTATAAATGTTGTTTCCTAATGTCGGATCCAGCAGTCCAGAACTTCTGGGGGGAGACGGCACTGAGCCTGGGCCGGAAACCAAAAACTGAAAAGGGCGGAGTTACGCCTAATTTCCTGTTTAGTTAAGGAGATATTCTACCAAAAAGAAACTCATCTGGCGAGTGGATGAATGGCATTAGGGGATTTTAACATGTGTATTTACACAGTGGCCAGTCTACCCAGTGTTGATTTGAAACATCGGGAAAAGTTTTGATACAATTATGAAGCAGTCTCACAAATATGAAGCGAAAGAAATTGGATCGGCCTGTTAGCCCAGATTTGAGTTAGTTTGAGTCTGCCATTAGATTCCATATTATTAATCTGAAATCTGATTTGTGAGACTAATTTGTGGAATAACTTCCTAACATAAATGCAAGCTGTTTGCTGATGCTTCAAGCACATACTAAAGCCATTATTTTATTTTACTCAGCTTGCACATATGATCTTCATGTGTTTTAAGCTTTAGATTGCATTACAGTAACATAAGTGGTCTCATCTGTAGCTACTTGCTCTGTTCAAATTGGTCCACTTTTGTGTGGACCAATGTACAAATGTGTTCCCCCACAGCAGCAAGCAACCTTCAACACACGCACGCACACTGTGTGTGTGTGTATGTGCGAGTGTGAAATAGAGAAAACATTTCCTATATGTATAAATTATTAAATTATAGAAATATGATATATCAAACAGTCCTTATTGATTGACTTATGTTGAACAAGTTGAAAATATGAAAATAAAGAACAGTACCCTTTTTTCAGAGCTCTACTTTGTTTTCTGACATTCACCAAATTATATGTATCCAAGCTATTTGTCTTAGTGTTTAAATAAATCTAGCGTGACGCTTCTCTAAAATGATTTGTAACTTGTCCTCATTATATGCATGCATTGCTACCTACTGGTACTCCACCATGGAAGAACGACATTCTCAAGACTTCTAATGCCACCAAACACTGTCATAGTCATAATAATAATGTTATGAACAGAAAACATTTACTGGGGGATACTTTAACCATCAAGGCCTGTCTATTGTATTGGAACACATTATGTTAGTAACTTTCACCAATATAGCCACATTGTGCAGTTTTACAGGGATAGACAGGCCAGATCTATTATTTCATATAATGCTTTGACAATTATTTTGTCTAATGTGAATGAGGAAGTGTTTTCGGGTGTGAAAGGGCCAGTTTCTAATTTTGAGTCTTGAGTGTATTTTACAATTCAGTGTCTTTGTCTGTACGTGCCCATGCAGTGTGTTGTTTGTGAGTGTGTGTGTGTCTTTTGAGCGTGTTTCTAGCTGAGTCACTTAGCGTTTAGTCACTGGCGACAGCCAGTGAGCAATAGACCAGGAAGGTAATGTGCAAGTGTAGCTTCACCTACTACCCTTGGGGAGCGTGTTGTAAGGAGGAACGCAGGCCAGCAATAGTACAGGTCTTATAGCAGGTGCCGGTCACCGTCGGTTAACACGTCTAGTGATAAATGTATACAATTTGTAACTTTCAAACTCTTTTAATGACTGATTCTTTACATGGTGGATTAATGTAGAGACTGTGATACAGACGGAAGGGTAATGGGTTGCACACTCTCATTAGAATAATTGCTAAACTTTGCTGTCACTCGACCAAAAAACAGGATATAGAGGTGAGTGGGCTCAACTTATAAGAAGGGAAGTGACGTCCTCTCTTGAAAGATGCTTTCATGTAATTGACAAGACATTTAATAAGTGACCTATCCCTGTAAAAAAAATTATTATCTATGACTTCCGAGAGAAATACAGTTTCTTTTGTCCGGGGTGCACTCGTGTGGGTGTGTGCACTCATAAGCAGCCAGTCAAGTGTACAGGAAATATAGATGACATTTAATATAACACTATCTGCATTTTCACAGTAGGAAATACTGTGTACCTCATAACATTATTTAGATATGACAGTGCATCATTGTAGACACAATGATGCACACAGTTAAAATTTCCATTTTAACTGTATGCTTCGGTAGCAGAGAGAAGTATAAATGACTCAAAGATCTTACTCGCAACGTTTAGGGGTTGTAGGGGAGCCGCAACAAATGAATTGAGCATGCCAAGCTAGTTGTAGAGGGGGATAACTAAACATAAGCTATACTGCCCTTGCAGCGCGTTCTCTTGCACGAAGCTAGCAAGCCAGCTAACATTTAAAAGTCCTCCAATAAAGACACACGGCTTGACTTTTCTTGATTTCACTTTAGTCTTGTTTCTTCTCTTGGTACACTTTTGTTATTTGTAAAACTGAAACATCATAGAGAAAATAACAAATCAGCATACAAACAAAAGTGTATTCACATAGACAGTAATTAGCGCAGTTCAACTACCGCAACAGTTACGAGTCACGTCAGCCAGTTAACAGAGATAACGACTGTTATCCACTGTTAATCCACAAAAACCCGTTTGACATTTAAAATGAAGATATCACCGCATATATCGTTTTTTTACCTTTATGCTATGTATAAAAAACTAGTGTGTTGCATTTATGAAATCAATTAACTGCTACAGAGAAAACGAAATTGTATTTCTGCAACAGAAACATCTTGAACTCCGGAAAAAAAAAAGACGCTGCGTTGAAGCTTAATTTAAAATAAAACGTATATTTGAGTCCTCCTCGTATTTATGAAATTAAAAACCGAAGTTAAATTTCCACCTGCAGCAAACCAAAAATGCCGTCTGCTTCTGTGTGCCGTCATCCTTTCAGAGCGTGAACTGGAGCGTGCAGTCTGCTGTCAACCTGAATAAAAAAAGGACTACTTCACTGAACCATGTCAAATATATATTTGTAAAATCTATATTTCACCCTGTGTTTGGCCTTTTAGTGGTATCAACTCAATCATTTCTTCCTGTGGCCCAGCAGAGTTCACATATCGGCAGAACAGCGCTATTTGTTCAACATCGCTTTTGTCTTTGGACTCACCACGGGCGATTGAGTACGCCACAGCTGAGTTGATGTCTTTAATTTGCTGTCTGATGAAGGTTTCTGTCATTTTTATGTTTCTGTCTTAGACAGTCTTCGCAGAGAGAGGCATATCTCTGATTTTCGGCACAATTTCACTCGTTTTTAAAGTCTGTGAATAGATGTTGTGAAATCTTAATGAATGATTATTTTATATATTCTCCATCCGTGAACGGCTTCCCGTGCCTGACTATTTCCTGAGCGACCACAAAACGACCATATGTAGTTGAATTAGCAGACTTCATCCACTTCTTGAAATGATCTTTGCTCAGATCAACCTTCCGCATCAGTTCCGAAACGGCTTATGTTCGCTCATCTCCATCCGGATAGTTTCCAGCAAAGGCTGTGTGTTTATTCTGGATATGTCTTGCAACATTTGATTTTTTGTTGTTTGACAGTTTCTCACCACATATTAAGCATTCCGGTAAACCAGTTTCGTCAGCAGTGAAAGCAAATAAATCTGCCCACGTAGCATTAAACGTTCTGTTTTCTTCAGAAGCTTTTATCCATGGTTGGCCTACCGGGGGTCGAAAAGTTCAAAGAAACGCGGACAGGCGGGTGTTGCGCATCGGCGGTTGTGACGCATATTTTCATCGACAAAAAATTAAACACGTTTTATTTTGATGTTACAAGATCCCCATAATCCTTTATAAAAATTTGACCAAAATGTTTTTCTGAGCATAAACTTAAGGTGTTGTGTTAAAAACGATGATGCTTCACCAGTTGAAGTTGGTATAAGGTCTACACAACCATTAACAAGCTTAGTTACACTTTTCCATTTAAAGTGGGAAAAAAGCAACATAGCACTTTTTTATGTGCGGAAAATGCTTTTCAGAGTGAGATAATCACTTTTTGACCACAATGTGTTTCTAATCATAAACATGTTTTTTTGTGTTAAAAACGATGGTGCTCGACCAGTTGATGTTGGTATAGGGTCTAAACAACCATTAACAAGCTTAGTTAGACTTTTCCATTTAAATTGGGAAAAAAGCAACATACCACTCTTTTATGTCTGGAAAATGCTTTTTCAGAGCGAGAGAATCACTTTTTGAACTAAATGTCTTTCTAAGCATAAACTTAAGGTGTTGTGTTAAAAACGGTTGTGCTTCACCAGTTGAAGTTGGTATAAGGTCTACACAACCATTAACAAGCTTAGTTACACTTTTCCATTTAAAGTGGGAAAAAAGCAACATACCACTCTTTTATGTGCGGAAAATGCTTTTAAGAGCGAGAGAATCACTTTTTGAGGAAATGTAAACACATTTCCTCAAAAAGTGATTCTCTCGCTCTGAAAAGCATAAACAATGTTTTTTTTGTGTTAAAAACGATGTTTCTTCACCAGTTCATGTTGGTATAAGGTCTAAACAACCATTAACAATCTTAGTTACACTTTTCCATTTAAAGTGGGAAAAAAGCAACATACAACTTTTTTATGTACGGAAAATGCTTTTCAGAGCAAGAGAATCACTTTTTGACAAAAATGTTTTTCTGAGCATAAACTTAAGGTGTTGTGTTAAAAACGGTTGTGCTTCACCAGTTGAAGTTGGTATAAGGTCTACACAACCATTAACAAGCTTAGTTACACATTCTTATTTAAAGTGGAAAGAAGCAACACACCTTTTTTATATGCTCGGAAAATGCTTTTCAGAGCGAGAGAATCACTTTTTGACCTAAATGTTTTTCTGAGCATAAACTTAAGGTGTTGTGTTAAAAACGGTTGTGCTTCACCAGTTGAAGTTGGTATAAGGTCTACACAACCATTAACAAGCTTAGTTACACTTTTCCATTTAAAGTGGAAAAAAAGCAACATAGCACTTTTTTATGGGCGGAAAATGCTTTTCAGAGTGAGATTAATCACTTTTTGACCACAATGTGTTTCTAATCATAAACATGTTTTTTTGTGTTAAAAACGGTGGTGCTCCACCAGTTGATGTTGGTATAGGGTTTAAACAACCATTAACAAGTTTAGTTACACTTTTCCATTTAAATTGGGAAAAAAGCAACATACCACTCTTTTATGTGCGGAAAATGCTTTTCAGAGCGAGAGAATAACTTTTTGACCAAAATGTGTTTCTAATCATAAACATGTTTTTTTGTGTTAAAAACGATGGTGCTCCACCAGTTGATGTTTGTATAGGGTCTGAACACAACACTTAAGGTGTTGTGTTAAAAACGGCTGTGCTTCACCAGTTGAAGTTGGTATAAGGTCAACACAACCATTAACAAGTTTAGTTACACTTTTCCATTTAAAGTGGGAAAAAAGCAACATACCACTTTTTTATTGGCGGAAAATGCTTTTCAGAGTGAGATAATCACTTTTTGACCACAATGTGTTTCTAATCATAAACATGTTTTTTAGTGTTAAAAACGATGGTGCTCCACCAATTGATGTTGGTATAGGGTCTAAACAACCATTAAGAAGTTTAGTTACACCTTTCCATTTAATTTGGGAAAAAAGCAACATACCACTCTTTTATGAGCGGAAAATGCTTTTCAGAGCGAGAGAATCACTTTTTGACCCTATTGTGTTTCTAAGCATAAACATGGTTTTTGTGTTAAAAACGATGGTACTTCACCAGTTGATAGTGGTATAAGGTCTAAACAACCATTAACAAGCTTAGTTACACATTTCCATTTAAATTGGGAAAAAAGCAACTTACCACTTTTTTATGCGCGGAAAATGCTTTTCATAATGAGATAATCACTTTTTGACCACAATGTGTATCTAATCATAAACATGTTTTTTTTGTGTTAAAAACGATGGTGCTCCACCAGTTGATGTTAGTATAATGTCTAAACAACAATTCACAAGTTTAGTTACACTTTCCCATTGAAAGTGGAAAAAAGCAACACACCTTTTTTATATGCTCGGAAAATGCTTTTCAGAGCGAGAGAATCACTTTTTGACCAAAATGTTTTTCTGAGCATAAACTTAAGGTGTTTGTGTTAAAAACGGTTGTGCTTCACCAGTTGAAGTTGGTATAAGGTCTACACAACCATTAACAAGCTTAGTTACACTTTTCCATTTAAAGTTGGAAAAAAGCAACATAGCACTTTTTTACTGGCGGAAAATGCTTTTCAGAGTGAGATAATCACTTTTTGACCACAATGTGTTTCTAATCATAAACATGTTTTTTTGTTTTAAAAACGATGGTGCTCCACCAGTTGATGTTGGTATAGGGTCTAAACAACCATTAACAAGTTTAGTTACACCTTTCCATTTAAATTGGGAAAAAAGCAACATACCACTCTTTTGTGAGCGGAAAATGCTTTTCAGAGCGAGAGAATCACTTTTTGACCCTATTGTGTTTCTAAGCATAAACATGGTTTTTGTGTTAAAAACGATGGTACTTCACCAGTTGATAGTGGTATAAGGTCTAAACAACCATTAACAAGTTTAGTTACACCTTTCCATTTAAATTGGGAAAAAAGCAACATACCACTCTTTTGTGAGCGGAAAATGCTTTTCAGAGCGAGAGAATCACTTTTTGACCCTATTGTATTTCTGAGCATATACATGCTTTTCTGTGTTAAAAACGATGGTGCTTCACCATTTGATGTTGGTATAAGGTCTAAACAACCATTAACATGCTTTGTTACACTTTTCCATTTAAAGTGGGAAAAAAGCAACATACCACTTTTTTATGTGCGGAAAATGATTTTCAGAGCTAGAGAATCACTTTTGACCACAATGTGTTTCTGACCATAAACATGTAATTTTCTGTTAAAAACGATGGTGCTTCACCAATTGATGTTTTTATAAGGTCTAAACAACCATTAACATGCTTAGTTAAACTTTTCCATTTAAAGTGGGATAAAAGCAACATACCACTTTTATGTGCGGAAAATGCTTTTCAGAGGTAGGGAATCACTTTTTGACCATAATGTGTTTCTGACCATAAACATTTTTTTTCTGTTAAAAACGATGGTGCTTCACCTATTGATGTTGTTATAAGGTCTAACCAACAATTAGGTATAACCAAAAACATAGTTACACTTTTCCATTTAAAGTGGGAAAAAAGCAACATACCACTTTTTTATATCTGCGGAAAATGCTTTTCAGAGCAAGATAATCATTTTTTGAACACAATGTGTTTCTGAGCATAAAAGTGTAACAACCATTAACAAGCTTAGTTACACTTTTCCATTTAAAGTGGGAAAAAAGGAACATACCACTTTTTTATCTGCGGAAAATGCTTTTCAGAGCAAGATAATAATTTTTTGAATACAATGTGTTTCTCAGCATAAATATGTTTTTTGTGTTAAAAACCAATTTATGTTGTTATTAAGGTCTAAACAACCATTAACATGCTTAGTTATACTTTTCCATTTAAAGTGGGAAAAAAGCAACATACCACTTTTTTCTGTGCGGAAAATGCTTTTCAGATCAAGATAATCACTTTTTGAACACAATGTGTTTCTGAGCATAAATATGTTTTTTGTGTTAAAAACGATGGTGCTTCACAAGTTGATGTTGGTATAAGGTCTAAACAACCATTAACATGCTTAGTTACACTTTTCCATTTAAAGTGGGAAAAAAGCAACATACCACTTTTTTCTGTGCGGAAAATGCTTTTCAGATCAAGATAATCACTTTTTGAACACAATGTGTTTCTGAGCATAAACATGGTTTTGTGTGTTAAAATCGATGGTGCTTAACCAGCTCATGGATAGTAATAAGGTCTAAACCATTAACAAGCTTAGTTACACCTTTCTATTTAAAGTGGGAAAAAAGCAACACACCATTTATTTTATGTGCGGAAAATGCTTTTCAGAGAGAGAGAATCACTTTTTGAACACAATGTATTTCTAAGCATAAACATTGTTTTGTGTGTTAAAATCGATGGTGCTTCACCAGCCAATAATAGTATAAGGTCTTAACAACTATTGATAAGCTTATTTACACTTTTCCATTTAAAGTGGGAAAAAAGCAACATACCACTTATTTTATGTGCGGAAAATGCTTTTCAGAGCGAGAATCACTTTTTGACCACAATGTGTTTCTAAGCATAAACATTGTTTTTTGTGTTAAAATCAATGGTGCTTCACCATTTGATGTTGGTATAAGGACTAAACAACCATTAACAAGCTTAGTTACACCTTTCTATTTAAAGTGGGAAAAAAGCAACATACCACTTTTTTATGTGCGGAAAATGCTTTTCAGAGCTAGGAATCACTTTTGACCACAATGTGTTTCTGAGCATAAACATGTTTTTTTTCTGTTAAAAACGATGGTGCTTCACCTATTTATGTTGTTATAAGGTCTAACCAACCATTAACATGCTTAGTTACACTTTTCCATTTAAAGTGGGAAAAAAGCAACATACAACTTTTTTATGTGCGGAAAATGATTTTCAGAGCTAGAGAATCACTTTCTGACCATAATGTGTTTCTGACCATAAACATGTTTTTTTCTGTTAAAAACGATGGTGCTTCACAAGTTGATGTTGGTATAAGGTCTAAACAACCATTTACATGCTTAGTTACACTTTTCCATTTAAAGTGGGAAAAAAGCAACATACCACTTTTTTATGTGGGAAAATGCTTTTCAGAGCGAGAGAATCACTTTTTGACTCAATGTGTTTCTGAGCATAACATGGTTTTCTGTGTTAAAAACGATGGTGCTTCACCAGTTGATGTTGGTATAAGGTCTAAACAACCATTTACATGCTTAGTTACACTTTTCCATTTAAAGTGGGAAAAAAGCAACATTCAACTTTTTTATGGTGGAAAATGCTTTTCAGAGCGAGAGAATCACTTTTTGACTACAATGTGTTTCTGAGTATATACATGGTTTTCTGTATTAAAATCGATGGTGCTTCAGAAGTTGATGTTGGTATTAAGGTCTAAACAACCATTTACATGCTTAGTTACACTTTTCCATTTAAAGTGGGAAAAAAGCAACATACCAATTTTTTCTGTGCGGAAAATGCTTTTCAGAGGTAGGGAATCACTTTTTGACCATAATGTGTTTCTGACCATAAACATGTTTATTTGTGTTAAAAACGATGGTGCTTCACCATTTGATGTTGGTATAAGGTCTAACCAACAATTAGGTCTAACCAAAAACATGCTTAGTTACACTTTTCCATTTAAAGTAGGAAAAAAGCAACATACCACTTTTTTATGTGCGGAAAATGCTTTTCAGAGGTAGGGAATCACTTTTTGACCACAATGTGTTTCTGTGTAAAACATGTTTATTTGTGTTAAAAACGATGGTGCTTCACCAGTTGATGTATATATATATGGTCTAAACAACCATTAACAAGCTTAGTTACACTTTTCCATTTAAAGTGGGAAAAAAGGAACACAACTTTTTTATGTGTGGAAAATGCTTTTCAGAGCGAGAGAATCGCTTTTTGAACGCAATGTGTTTCTGAGCATAAGCATGGTTTTCTGTGTTAAAAACGATGGTGCTTCAACATTTGATGTTGGTATAAGGTCTAAACAACCATTAACAAGCTTAGTTACACTTTTCCATTTAATGTGGGAAAAAAGCAACATTCAACTTTTTTATGGGTGGAAAATGCTTTTCACAGCGAGAGAATCACTTTTTGACTACAATGTGTTTCTGAGTAGATACGTGGTTTTCTGGGTTAAAAACGATGGTGCTTCACCAGTTGATGTTGATATAAGGTCTAAACAACCATTAACAAGGCTAGTTACACTTTTCCATTTAAAGCGGGAAAAAAGCAACATACAACTTTTTTATGTGCGGAAAATGCTTTTCAGAGCGAGAGAATCACTTTTTGACTACAATGTGTTTCTGAGCATATACATGCTTTTCTGTGTTAAAGACGATGGTGCTTCACCAGTTGATGTTGGTATAAGGTCTAAACAACCATTAACAAGCTTAGTTACACTTTTCCATTTAAAGTGGGAAAAAAGCAACATTGAACTTTTTTATGTGCGGAAAATGCTTTTCAGACCGAGAGAATCACTTGTTGACTACAATGTGTTTCTGAGCATAAACATGCTTTTCTGTGATAAAAAGGATGGTGCTTCACCAGTTGATGTTGATATAAGGTCTAAACAACCATTAACAAGCTTATTTACACTTTTCCATTTAAAATGGGAAAAAAGCAACATACAACTTTTTTATGTGTGGAAAATGCATTTCAGAGCGTGAGAATTACTTTTTGAACGCAATGTCTTTCTGAGCATAAGCATGGTTTTATGTGTTAAAAACGATGGTGCTTCACCATTTGATGTTGGTATTAAGGTCTAAACAACCATTAACAAGCTTAGTTACACTTTTCCATTTAAAGTGGGAAAAAAGCAACATACAACTTTTTTATGTGCGGAAAATGCTTTTCAGACCGAGAGAATAACTTTTTGACTACAATGTGTTTCTGAGCATATACATGCTTTTCTGTGTTAAAAACGATGGTGCTTCACCAGTTGATGTTGATGTAGGTCTAAACAACCATTAACAAGCTTAGTTACACTTTTCATTTTAAAGTGGGAAAAAAGCAACATATCACTTTTTTCTGTGCGGAAAATGATTTTCAGAGCTAGAGAATCACTTTCTGACCACAATGTGTTTCTGAGCATAATCATGTTTTTTTGTATTAAAATCGATGGTGCTTCACAAGTTGATGTTGGTATAAGGTCTAAACAACCATTTACATGCTTAGTTACACTTTTCCATTTAAAGTGGGAAAAAAGCAACATACCACTTTTTTCTGTGGAAAATGCTTTTCAGAGCAAGATAATCACTTTTTGAACACAATGTGTTTCTGAGCATAAATATGTTTTTTTGTATTAAAATCGATGGTGCTTCACAAGTTGATGTTGTTATAAGGTCTAACCAACAATTAGGTATAACCAAAAACATACTTAGTAACACTTTTCCATTTAAAGTGGGAAAAAAGCAACATACCACTTTTTTATATCTGCGGAAAATGCTTTTCAGAGCAAGATAATCATTTTTTGAACACAATGTGTTTCTGAGCATAAAAGTGTAACAACCATTAACAAGCTTAGTTACACTTTTCCATTTAAAGTGGGAAAAAAGGAACATACCACTTTTTTATCTGCGGAAAATGCTTTTCAGAGCAAGATAATAATTTTTTGAATACAATGTGTTTCTCAGCATAAATATGTTTTTTGTGTTAAAAACCAATTTATGTTGTTATTAAGGTCTAAACAACCATTAACATGCTTAGTTATACTTTTCCATTTAAAGTGGGAAAAAAGCAACATACCACTTTTTTTTGTGCGGAAAAAGCTTTTCAGATCAAGATAATCACTTTTTGAACACAATGTGTTTCTGAGCATAAATATGTTTTTTGTGTTAAAATCGATGGTGCTTCACAAGTTGATGTTGGTATAAGGTCTAAACAACCATTAACATGCTTAGTTACACTTTTCCATTTAAAGTGGGAAAAAAGCAACATACCACTTTTTTCTGTGCGGAAAATGCTTTTCAGATCAAGATAATCACTTTTTGAACACAATGTGTTTCTGAGCATTAATATGTTTTTTTGTGTTAAAAACGATGGTGCTTCACAAGTTGATGTTGGTATAAGGTCTAAACAACCGTTAACATGCTTAGTTATACTTTTCCATTTAAAGTGGGAAAAAAGCAACATACCACTTTTTTTTGTGCGGAAAAAGCTTTTCAGATCAAGATAATCACTTTTTGAACACAATGTGTTTCTGAGCATATACATGCTTTTCTGTGTTAAACACGATGGTGCTTCACCATTTGATGTTTGTATAAGGTCTAAACAACCATTAACAAGCTTAGTTACACCTTTCTATTTAAAGTGGGAAAAAAGCAACATACCACTTATTTTATGTGCGGAAAATGCTTTTCAGAGCGAGAGAATCACTTTTTGAACACAATGTGTTTCCAAGCATAAACATGGTTTTGTGTGTTAAAAACGATGTTGCTTCACCATTTGATGTTGGTATAAGGTCTAAACAACCATTAACAAGCTTAGTTACACCTTTCTATTTAAAGTGGGAAAAAAGCAACATACCACTTATTTTATGTGCGGAAAATGCTTTTCAGAGCGAGAGAATCACTTTTTGACCACAATGTGTTCTAAAGCATAAACATGGTTTTGTGTGTTAAAATCGATGGTGCTTAACCAGCTCATGGATAGTATAAGGTCTAAACAAGCATTAACAAGCTTAGTTACACCTTTCTATTTAAAGTGGGAAAAAAGCAACAAAGCATTTATTTTATGTGCGGAAAATGCTTTTCAGAGCGAGAGAATCACTTTTTGACCACAATGTGTTCTAAAGCATAAACATGGCTTTGTGTGTTAAAATCGATGGTGCTTAACCAGCTCATGGATAATATAAGGTCTAAACAACCATTGACAAGCTTATTTACACTTTTCCATTCAAAGTGGGAAAAAAGCAACATACCAATTTTTTATGTGCGGAAAATGCTTTTCAGAGCGAGAGAATCACTTTTTGACCACAATGTGTTCTAAAACATAAACATGGTTTTGTGTTAAAAACGATGGTGCTTCACCATTTGATGTTATTATAAGGTCTTAACAACCATTAACAAGCTTAGTTACACCTTTCTATTTAAAGTGGGAAAAAAGCAACATACCACTTATTTTATGTGCGGAAAATGCTTTTCAGAGCGAGAGAATCACTTTTTGAACACAATGTGTTTCCAAGCATAAACATGGTTTTGTGTGTTAAAATCGATGGTGCTTCACCAGTTCACGATAGTATAAGGTCTTAACAACTATTAACAAGCTTAGTTACACCTTTCTATTTAAAGTGTGAAAAAAAGCAACAAACCATTTATTTTATGTGCGGAAAATGCTTTTCAGAGCGAGAGAATCACTTTTTGACCACAATATGTTCTAAAGCATAAACATGGTTTTGTGTGTTAAAATCGATGGTGCTTCACCAGCTCATGATAGTATAAGGTCTTAACAACCATTGACAAGCTTATTTACACTTTTCCATTTAAAGTGGGAAAAAAGCAACATACCACTTTTTTATGTGCGGAAAATGATTTTCAGAGCTAGAAAATCACTTTTGACCACAATGTGTTCTAAAGCATAAACATGGTTTTGTGTGTTAAAATCGATGGTGCTTAACCAGCTCATGGATATAGTAATAAGGTCTAAACCATTAACAAGCTTAGTTACACCTTTCTATTTAAAGTGGGAAAAAAGCAACACACCATTTATTTTATGTGCGGAAAATGCTTTTCAGAGAGAGAGAATCACTTTTTGAACACAATGTATTTCTAAGCATAAACATTGTTTTGCGTGTTAAAATCGATGGTGCTTCACCAGTTCATGATAGTATAAGGTCTAAACAAGCATTAACAAGCTTAGTTACACCTTTCTATTTAAAGTGGGAAAAAAGCAACATAGCATTTATTTTATGTGCGGAAAATGCTTTTCAGAGCGAGAGAATCACTTTTTGACCACAATGTGTTCTAAGCATAAACATGGTTTTGTGTGTTAAAATCGATGGTGCTTCACCAGCCAATAATAGTATAAGGTCTTAACAACTATTGACAAGCTTATTTACACTTTTCCATTTAAAGTGGGAAAAAAGCAACATACCACTTTTTTCTGTGCGGAAAATGCTTTTCAGATCAAGATAATCACTTTTTGAACACAATGTGTTTCTGAGCATTAATATGTTTTTTGTGTTAAAAACGATGGTGCTTCACAAGTTGATGTTGGTATAAGGTCTAAACAACCGTTTACATGCTTAGTTACACTTTTCCATTTAAAGTGGGAAAAAAGCAACACACTACTTTTTTGTGTGCGGAAAATGCTTTTCAGAGGTAGGGAATCAATTTTTGACCACAATTTGTTTCTGACCATAAACATGTCTTTTTCTGTTAAAAACGATGGTGCTTCACCTATTGATGTTGTTATCTTAAAGTCTAACCAACAATTAGGTCTAACCAAAAACATACTTAGTTACACTTTTCCATTTAAAGTGGGAAAAAAGCAACATACCACTTTTTTATATCTGCGGAAAATGCTTTTCAGAGCAAGATAATCATTTTTTTAACACAATGTGTTTATGAGCATAAAAGTGTAACAACCATTAACAAGCTTAGTTACACTTTTCCATTGAAAGTGGGAAAAAAGCAACATACCACTTTTGCATGTGCGGAAAATGCTTTTCAGAGGTAGGGAATCACTTTTTGACCACAATGTGTTTCTGAGCATAAACATGTAATTTCCTGTTAAAAACGATGGTGCTTCACCTATTTATGTTGGTATAAGGTCTAAACAACCATTAACAAGCTTAGTTACACTTTTCCATTTAAAGTGGGAAAAAAGCAACATACAACTTTTTTATGTGCGGAAAATGATTTTCAGAGCTAGAGAATCACTTTCTGACCACAATGTGTTTCTGAGCATAATCATGATTTTTTTCTATTAAAAACGATGGTGCTTCACAAGTTGATGTTGGTATAAGGTCTAAACAACCATTTACATGCTTAGTTGCACTTTTCCATTTAAAGTGGGAAAAAAGCAACATACCACTTTTTTCTGTGGAAAATGCTTTTCAGAGCGAGAGAATCACTTTTTGAACGCAATGTGTTTCTGAGCATAAGCATGGTTTTCTGTGTTAAAAACGATGGTGCTTCAGAAGTTGATGTTGGTATAAGGTCTAAACAACCATTTACATGCTTAGTTACACTTTTCCATTTAAAGTGGGAAAAAAGCAACATTCAACTTTTTTATGGGTGGAAAATGCTTTTCAGAGCGAGAGAATCACTTTTTGACTACAATGTGTTTCTGAGTATATACATGGTTTTCTGTATTAAAATCGATGGTGCTTCAGAAGTTGATGTTGGTATAAGGTCTAAACAACCATTTACATGCTTAGTTACACTTTTCCATTTAAAGTGGGAAAAAAGCAACATACCAATTTTTTATGTGCGGAAAATGCTTTTCAGAGGTAGGGAATCACTTTTTGACCATAATGTGTTTCTGACCATAAACATGTTTATTTGTGTTAAAAACGATGGTGCTTCACCATTTGATGTTGGTATAAGGTCTAACCAACAATTAGGTCTAACCAAAAACATGCTTAGTTACACTTTTCCATTTAAAGTAGGAAAAAAGCAACATACCACTTTTTTATGTGTGGAAAATGCTTTTCAGAGGTAGGGAATCACTTTTTGACCACAATGTGTTTCTGTGTAAAACATGTTTATTTGTGTTAAAAACGATGGTGCTTCACCAGTTGATGTATATGGTCTAAACAACCATTAACAAGCTTAGTTACACTTTTCCATTTAAAGTGGGAAAAAAGGAACACAACTTTTTTATGTGTGGAAAATGCTTTTCAGAGCGAGAGAATCGCTTTTTGAACGCAATGTGTTTCTGAGCATAAGCATGGTTTTCTGTGTTAAAAACGATGGTGCTTCAACATTTGATGTTGGTATAAGGTCTAAACAACCATTAACAAGCTTAGTTACACTTTTCCATTTAATGTGGGAAAAAAGCAACATTCAACTTTTTTATGGGTGGAAAATGCTTTTCACAGCGAGAGAATCACTTTTTGACTACAATGTGTTTCTGAGTAGATACGTGGTTTTCTGTGTTAAAAACGATGGTGCTTCACCAGTTGATGTTGATATAAGGTCTAAACAACCATTAACAAGGCTAGTTACACTTTTCCATTTAAAGCGGGAAAAAAGCAACATACCACTTTTTTCTGTGCGGAAAATGCTTTTCAGAGCAAGATAATCACTTTTTGAACACAATGTGTTTCTGAGCATAATCATGTTTTCTTGTGTTAAAAACGATGGTGCTTCACAAGTTGATGTTGGTATAAGGTCTAAACAACTTATGTTGGTATAAGGACTAAACAACCATTAACAAGCTTAGTTACACCTTTCTATTTAAAGTGGGAAAAAAGCAACATACCACTTTTTTATGTGCGGAAAATGATTTTCAGAGCTAGAAAATCACTTTTGACCACAATGTGTTTCTGACAATAAACATGTAATTTTCTGTTAAAAACGATGGTGCTTCACCAATTGATGTTTTTATAAGGTCTAAACAACCATTAACAAGCTTAGTTACACTTTTCATTTTAAAGTGGGAAAAAAGCAACATACAACTTTTTTATGTGTGGAAAATGCTTTTCAGAGCGAGAGAAATACCTTTTTGACCACAATGTGTTTCTGTGTAAAACATGTTTATTTGTGTTAAAAACGATGGTGCTTCACCATTTGATGTTGGTATACGGTCTAAACAACCATTAACAAGCTTAGTTACACTTTTCCATTTAAAGTGGGAAAAAAGCAACATACCACTTATTTTATGTGCGGAAAATGCTTTTCAGAGCGAGAGAATCACTTTTTGACCACAATGTGTTTCTAAGCATAAACATTGTTTTTTGTGTTAAAATCAATGGTGCTTCACCATTTGATGTTGGTATAAGGACTAAACAACCATTAACAAGCTTAGTTACACCTTTCTATTTAAAGTGGGAAAAAAGCAACATACCACTTTTTTATGTGCGGAAAATGATTTTCAGAGCTAGAAAATCACTTTTGACCACAATGTGTTTCTGACCATAAACATGTAATTTTCTGTTAAAAACGATGGTGCTTCACCAATTGATGTTTTTATAAGGTCTAAACAACCATTAACAAGCTTAGTTACACTTTTCATTTTAAAGTGGGAAAAAAGCAACATACAACTTTTTTATGTGTGGAAAATGCTTTTCAGAGCGAGAGAAATACCTTTTTGACCACAATGTGTTTCTGTGTAAAACATGTTTATTTGTGTTAAAAACGATGGTGCTTCACCATTTGATGTTGGTATACGGTCTAAACAACCATTAACAAGCTTATTTACACTTTTCCATTTAAAATGGGAAAAAATCAACTTACACCTTTTTAATGTGTGGAAAATGCTTTTCAGAGCGAGAGAATCACTTTTTGAACGCAATGTGTTTCTGAGCATAAGCATTGCTTTTCTGTGTTAAAAACGATGGTGCTTCACCAGTTGATGTTGATATAAGGTCTAAACAACCATTTACAAGCTTAGTTACACTTTTCCATTTAAAATGGGAAAAAAACCAACATACCACTTTTTTATGTGTGGAAAATGCTTTTCAGAGCGAGAGAATCACTTTTTGAACGCAATGTGTTTCTGAGCATAAGCATGGTTTTCTGTGTTAAAAACGATGGTGCTTCACCATTTGATGTTTGTATAAGGTCTAAACAACCATTAACAAGCTTAGTTACACCTTTCTATTTAAAGTGGGAAAAAAGCAACATACCACTTATTTTATGTGCGGAAAATGCTTTTCAGAGCGAGAGAATCACTTTTTGACCACAATGTGTTTCCAAGCATAAACATGGTTTTGTGTGTTAAAAACGATGTTGCTTCACCATTTGATGTTGGTATAAGGTCTAAACAACCATTAACAAGCTTAGTTACACCTTTCTATTTAAAGTGGGAAAAAAGCAACATACCACTTATTTTATGTGCGGAAAATGCTTTTCAGAGCGAGAGAATCACTTTTTGACCACAATGTGTTCTAAAGCATAAACATGGCTTTGTGTGTTAAAATTGATGGTGCTTAACCAGCTCATGGATAATATAAGGTCTAAACAACCATTGACAAGCTTATTTACACTTTTCCATTCAAAGTGGGAAAAAAGCAACATACCAATTTTTTATGTGCGGAAAATGCTTTTCAGAGCGAGAGAATCACTTTTTGACCACAATGTGTTCTAAAACATAAACATGGTTTTGTGTTAAAAACGATGGTGCTTCACCATTTGATGTTATTATAAGGTCTTAACAACCATTAACAAGCTTAGTTACACCTTTCTATTTAAAGTGGGAAAAAAGCAACAAACCATTTATTTTATGTGCGGAAAATGCTTTTCAGAGCGAGAGAATCACTTTTTGACCACAATATGTTCTAAAGCATAAACATGGTTTTGTGTGTTAAAATCGATGGTGCTTCACCAGCTCATGATAGTATAAGGTCTTAACAACCATTGACAAGCTTATTTACACTTTTCCATTTAAAGTGGGAAAAAAGCAACATACCACTTTTTTATGTGCGGAAAATGATTTTCAGAGCTAGAAAATCACCTTTGACCACAATGTGTTCTAAAGCATAAACATGGTTTTGTGTGTTAAAATCGATGGTGCTTAACCAGCTCATGGATAGTAATAAGGTCTAAACCATTAACAAGCTTAGTTACACCTTTCTATTTAAAGTGGGAAAAAAGCAACACACCATTTATTTTATGTGCGGAAAATGCTTTTCAGAGAGAGAGAATCACTTTTTGAACACAATGTATTTCTAAGCATAAACATTGTTTTGTGTGTTAAAATCGATGGTGCTTCACCAGTTCATGATAGTATAAGGTCTAAACAAGCATTAACAAGCTTAGTTACACCTTTCTATTTAAAGTGGGAAAAAAGCAACAAAGCATTTATTTTATGTGCGGAAAATGCTTTTCAGAGCGAGAGAATCACTTTTTGACCACAATGTGTTCTAAAGCATAAACATGGTTTTGTGTGTTAAAATCGATGGTGCTTCACCAGCCAATAATAGTATAAGGTCTTAACAACTATTGACAAGCTTATTTACACTTTTCCATTTAAAGTGGGAAAAAAGCAACATACCACTTATTTTATGTGCGGAAAATGCTTTTCAGAGCGAGAGAATCACTTTTTGACCACAATGTGTTTCTAAGCATAAACATTGTTTTTTGTGTTAAAATCAATGGTGCTTCACCATTTGATGTTGGTATAAGGACTAAACAACCATTAACAAGCTTAGTTACACCTTTCTATTTAAAGTGGGAAAAAAGCAACATACCACTTTTTTAAGTGCGGAAAATGATTTTCAGAGCTAGAAAATCACTTTTGACCACAATGTGTTTCTGACCATAAACATGTAATTTTCTGTTAAAAACGATGGTGCTTCACCAAATGATGTTTTTATAAGGTCTAAACAACCATTAACAAGCTTAGTTACACTTTTCATTTTAAAGTGGGAAAAAAGCAACATACAACTTTTTTATGTGTGGAAAATGCTTTTCAGAGCGAGAGAAATACCTTTTTGACCACAATGTGTTTCTGTGTAAAACATGTTTATTTGTGTTAAAAACGATGGTGCTTCACCATTTGATGTTGGTATACGGTCTAAACAACCATTAACAAGCTTAGTTACACTTTTCCATTTAAAGTGGGAAAAAAGCAACATACCACTTTTTTATGTGCGGAAAATGCTTTTCAGAGCGAGAGAATCACATTTTGTCTACAATGTGTTTCTGAGCATATACATGCTTTTCTGTGTTAAAAACGATGCTGCTTCACCAGTTGATGTTGATGTAGGTCTAAACAACCATTAACAAGCTTATTTACACTTTTCCATTTAAAATGGGAAAAAAGCAACATACAACTTTTTTGTGTGTGGAAAATGCTTTTCAGAGCGAGAGAAATACTTTTTTGACCACAATGTGTTTCTGTTTAAAACATGCTTTTCTGTGTTAAAAACGATGGTGCTTCACCATTTGATGTTTGTATAAGGTCTAAACAACCATTAACAAGCTTAGTTACACCTTTCTATTTAAAGTGGGAAAAAAGCAACATACCACTTTTTTATGTGCGGAAAATGCTTTTCAGAGCGAGAGAATCACTTTTTGACCACAATGTGTTTACAAGCATAAACATGGTTTTGTGTGTTAAAAACGATGTTGCTTCACCATTTGATGTTATTATAAGGTCTTAACAACCATTAACAAGCTTAGTTACACCTTTCTATTTAAAGTGGGAAAAAAGCAACATACCACTTATTTTATGTGCGGAAAATGCTTTTCAGAGCGAGAGAATCACTTTTTGAACACAATGTGTTTCCAAGCATAAACATGGTTTTGTGTGTTAAAATCGATGGTGCTTCACCAGTTCACGATAGTATAAGGTCTTAACAACTATTAACAAGCTTAGTTACACCTTTCTATTTAAAGTGTGAAAAAAAGCAACAAACCATTTATTTTATGTGCGGAAAATGCTTTTCAGAGCGAGAGAATCACTTTTTGACCACAATATGTTCTAAAGCATAAACATGGTTTTGTGTGTTAAAATCGATGGTGCTTCACCAGCTCATGATAGTATAAGGTCTTAACAACCATTGACAAGCTTATTTACACTTTTCCATTTAAAGTGGGAAAAAAGCAACATACCACTTTTTTATGTGCGGAAAATGATTTTCAGAGCTAGAAAATCACTTTTGACCACAATGTGTTCTAAAGCATAAACATGGTTTTGTGTGTTAAAATCGATGGTGCTTAACCAGCTCATGGATAGTAATAAGGTCTAAACCATTAACAAGCTTAGTTACACCTTTCTATTTAAAGTGGGAAAAAAGCAACACACCATTTATTTTATGTGCGGAAAATGCTTTTCAGAGAGAGAGAATCACTTTTTGAACACAATGTATTTCTAAGCATAAACATTGTTTTGTGTGTTAAAATCGATGGTGCTTCACCAGTTCATGATAGTATAAGGTCTAAACAAGCATTAACAAGCTTAGTTACACCTTTCTATTTAAAGTGGGAAAAAAGCAACAAAGCATTTATTTTATGTGCGGAAAATGCTTTTCAGAGCGAGAGAATCACTTTTTGACCACAATGTGTTCTAAAGCATAAACATGGTTTTGTGTGTTAAAATCGATGGTGCTTCACCAGCCAATAATAGTATAAGGTCTTAACAACTATTGACAAGCTTATTTACACTTTTCCATTTAAAGTGGGAAAAAAGCAACATACCACTTATTTTATGTGCGGAAAATGCTTTTCAGAGCGAGAGAATCACTTTTTGACCACAATGTGTTTCTAAGCATAAACATTGTTTTTTGTGTTAAAATCAATGGTGCTTCACCATTTGATGTTGGTATAAGGTTTAAACAACCATTTACATGCTTTGTTACACTTTTCCATTTAAAGTGGGAAAAAAGCAACATACCACTTTTTTATGTGCGGAAAATGATTTTCAGAGCTAGAAAATCACTTTTGACCACAATGTGTTTCTGACCATAAACATGTAATTTTCTGTTAAAAACGATGGTGCTTCACCATTTGATGTTGGTATAAGGTCTAAACAACCATTAACATGCTTAGTTACACTTTTCATTTTAAAGTGGGAAAAAAGCAACATACAACTTTTTTATGTGTGGAAAATGCTTTTCAGAGCGAGAGAATCACATTTTGACTACAATGTGTTTCTGAGCATATACATGCTTTTCTGTGTTAAACACGATGGTGCTTCACCATTTGATGTTTGTATAAGGTCTAAACAACCATTAACAAGCTTAGTTACACCTTTCTATTTAAAGTGGGAAAAAAGCAACATACCACTTATTTTATGTGCGGAAAATGCTTTTCAGAGCGAGAGAATCACTTTTTGACCACAATGTGTTTACAAGCATAAACATGGTTTTGTGTGTTAAAAACGATGTTGCTTCACCATTTGATGTTATTATAAGGTCTTAACAACCATTAACAAGCTTAGTTACACCTTTCTATTTAAAGTGGGAAAAAAGCAACATACCACTTATTTTATGTGCGGAAAATGCTTTTCAGAGCGAGAGAATCACTTTTTGAACACAATGTGTTTCCAAGCATAAACATGGTTTTGTGTGTTAAAATCGATGGTGCTTCACCAGTTCACGATAGTATAAGGTCTTAACAACTATTAACAAGCTTAGTTACACCTTTCTATTTAAAGTGTGAAAAAAAGCAACAAACCATTTATTTTATGTGCGGAAAATGCTTTTCAGAGCGAGAGAATCACTTTTTGACCACAATATGTTCTAAAGCATAAACATGGTTTTGTGTGTTAAAATCGATGGTGCTTCACCAGCTCATGATAGTATAAGGTCTTAACAACCATTGACAAGCTTATTTACACTTTTCCATTTAAAGTGGGAAAAAAGCAACATACCACTTTTTTATGTGCGGAAAATGATTTTCAGAGCTAGAAAATCACTTTTGACCACAATGTGTTCTAAAGCATAAACATGGTTTTGTGTGTTAAAATCGATGGTGCTTAACCAGCTCATAGATAGTAATAAGGTCTAAACCATTAACAAGCTTAGTTACACCTTTCTATTTAAAGTGGGAAAAAAGCAACACACCATTTATTTTATGTGCGGAAAATGCTTTTCAGAGAGAGAGAATCACTTTTTGAACACAATGTATTTCTAAGCATAAACATTGTTTTGTGTGTTAAAATCGATGGTGCTTCACCAGTTCATGATAGTATAAGGTCTAAACAAGCATTAACAAGCTTAGTTACACCTTTCTATTTAAAGTGGGAAAAAAGCAACAAAGCATTTATTTTATGTGCGGAAAATGCTTTTCAGAGCGAGAGAATCACTTTTTGACCACAATGTGTTCTAAAGCATAAACATGGTTTTGTGTGTTAAAATCGATGGTGTTTCACCAGCCAATAATAGTATAAGGTCTTAACAACTATTGACAAGCTTATTTACACTTTTCCATTTAAAGTGGGAAAAAAGCAACATACCACTTATTTTATGTGCGGAAAATGCTTTTCAGAGCGAGAGAATCACTTTTTGACCACAATGTGTTTCTAAGCATAAACATTGTTTTTTGTGTTAAAATCAATGGTGCTTCACCATTTGATGTTGGTATAAGGACTAAACAACCATTAACAAGCTTAGTTACACCTTTCTATTTAAAGTGGGAAAAAAGCAACATACCACTTTTTTATGTGCGGAAAATGATTTTCAGAGCTAGAAAATCACTTTTGACCACAATGTGTTTCTGACCATAAACATGTAATTTTCTGTTAAAAACGATGGTGCTTCACCAAATGATGTTTTTATAAGGTCTAAACAACCATTAACAAGCTTAGTTACACTTTTCATTTTAAAGTGGGAAAAAAGCAACATACAACTTTTTTATGTGTGGAAAATGCTTTTCAGAGCGAGAGAAATACCTTTTTGACCACAATGTGTTTCTGTGTAAAACATGTTTATTTGTGTTAAAAACGATGGTGCTTCACCATTTGATGTTGGTATACGGTCTAAACAACCATTAACAAGCTTAGTTACACTTTTCCATTTAAAGTGGGAAAAAAGCAACATACCACTTTTTTATGTGCGGAAAATGCTTTTCAGAGCGAGAGAATCACATTTTGTCTACAATGTGTTTCTGAGCATAAACATGCTTTTCTGTGATAAAAAGGATGGTGCTTCACCAGTTGATGTTGATATAAGGTCTAAACAACCATTAACAAGCTTATTTACACTTTTCCATTTAAAATGGGAAAAAAGCAACATACAACTTTTTTATGTGTGGAAAATGCATTTCAGAGCGTGAGAATTACTTTTTGAACGCAATGTCTTTCTGAGCATAAGCATGGTTTTATGTGTTAAAAACGATGGTGCTTCACCATTTGATGTTGGTATTAAGGTCTAAACAACCATTAACAAGCTTAGTTACACTTTTCCATTTAAAGTGGGAAAAAAGCAACATACAACTTTTTTATGTGCGGAAAATGCTTTTCAGACCGAGAGAATAACTTTTTGACTACAATGTGTTTCTGAGCACATACATGCTTTTCTGTGTTAAAAACGATGCTGCTTCACCAGTTGATGTTGATGTAGGTCTAAACAACCATTAACAAGCTTAGTTACACTTTTCATTTTAAAGTGGGAAAAAGCAACATACCACTTTTTTCTGTGCGGAAAATGATTTTCAGAGCTAGAGAATCACTTTCTGACCACAATGTTTCTGAGCATAATCATGTTTTTTCGTATTAAAATCGATGGTGCTTCACAAGTTGATGTTGGTATAAGGTCTAAACAACCATTTACATGCTTAGTTACACTTTTCCATTTAAAGTGGGAAATAAGCAACATACCACTTTTTTCTGTGG
>JACYXH010000449.1:0-12500 GCA_026745465.1 Lota lota
TTTTTCCCTTTATTTTGAAATGGGTTCTGTGTCTCCAACACTACACAACGGAATTACCTTTCGGGTTACCAACGGGCAAAAGTCCCAAGTGTTCATCAAAACGGTTACCGCATCAAGTTTAACAACCCGACGTTGTTTAAGAGCCACACACGCACACGCGCGCGCGCACACACACACACACTCACACACACACATAAACCAGAGTTTAGCTCCACGGCTACCAAAAGCATCAATCATGATGAACTTTGGGAAGAGCCTTGCAGGGAGCGCGTGTTGTCATGGAAGGCCCGGTTAAGAGTGAGAAGCTGTCCTCATGAACTTGGCCTACCTCTCGAACTTTGTCGCGTCTCTCGGTGGTCTGCGGGTCGCTCGGCTTGCCCATGTCCTTCCCCAGCGGGGCTTTCAGGAGGCACTTTCGGAACGTGTTGTAGCTGAAAGTATCCGACTTAATGGGATCGTGGTTGGAGGAGGTGGATCTCTCCGAGGCAGCCTCGGTTCTGGACCGGGAGATGGTGTGCTCCTCGGCCGCCACCGCTCCATCTCCTCGTCCACCGACTGGCCGGTCCTCGGTGCCCGCTCCCCTGGTCACGGGGGAGAACTTGCGGGTGAAGGGTCTGAGTTTAGTGCTGGTGGTCTCTCCCTTGGCTGACGACGAGGTCATACCCCGCAGGTAGTCCGGGTCCTTCGCTCTCTTCAGGTGCTCTTTATTGGCGTCGTTCTCGGAACCGACCGTGACGGGCTGGGTCTCCGTCTTGGACAGAAAGATCCGCTTTAGTCGGACCGAGTCGGGCAGGAAGAACAAGGCCCCGAAACACAGCGTGACCAAGCCCGACAGGAAGAGCAGAAACACGAACTTCTGGGACAGCCGCAGACCCATGCCCGATGCCGAGACCCCGGGCAGCTTTCGGAACACCATGGCCAGGATGTCGGACGCGCCTCGCCGTGGACTGGGACCCTCTGTCTTCTGCTGGTCTGTCCGGGTGGCTGCTCGCAACACCACCAAAAAGTTTCTGCGCGTGCCTCTCCAACACACCCCTAAACACACTGTCCGGATGGCGCTATGGATTGGCTCTCCGCTACCTAAAGGTTCCGCCCGCTGTCAGTTGAGCGATCATCCGGACGCGTCATGCCGGGGGACCGCAAACCCACATCACCAGAGATCACTCGGTGGGGATAACAGATCCACGACGAACCCACATCCGCTGCTGAACCGCACACAGCTTTTTGGGTCGGAACACACCACTGGCGTTCGCTGAAGCGAAAGATGAGCGCCGCGGGAGGGGGATGGTGGGAGGTCTATTCTACAACACGGACGTACTTTCCCATAAGATCACCCGAGCGAATGCATCGCGCGCGATCGGGCCTCTAAACTTGTGTTTGTGCCGTGCACGAGGCGAGCAGACGTCTCGGTGGCGACAAACACAACGCGCAGTGGACCGTGTTTCCTCTCATAGCGATCCACAGTGCACGGATCATCTGTATAATCTCCCGGAAACCCACACCGATCACATACAACCAGGGTTCTCTCCGGCACGGCGAACGGATTACGGTGCTGCCCGGTGTCTATCCGGTACAGTTGTTTGAAATAAACGCGTGTGCATTCATGTCGCTCTCTTGCCGCGTCCCCTCGTTCGCTGTGGATTAAAATTCCTAATCGCGAAATGCGAACAAAGGATTGGTTCGTGCAACGCGTTGTCCAAGTTCCCCTCCTGTCCGTTATAGACCCGGTTATCACGGGGAAAAGCCTCCGTACTCCGTGCCGCCCGGGATACCGCAGACACAAACAGCGCGTCCGACCGTCAGCTGCCGCTAGTGTGCGCTTGAGCGTTCGCGGACAGAGAGGAACGTAACGTAGCTGCTGATGATGCTGCTGCTGCTGAGACAGCGAGGGGCTGGTGGATGGGTGGTGGATCCGCCGCTCCGGCTTATCGCGTCGCCTTAAAGCCGTCTGGTCCCCGGAGTGGTGGTGGCGGTGGTGGTGGTGGTGGTGGTGGTGGTGGTGGTGACGGTGTACTGGGGCTAGAAGCCCATGACCCACCATGTGTATCTCTCTCTCTCTCTCTCTCTCTCTCTCTCTCTCTCTCTCTCTCTCTCTCTCTCTCTCTCTCTCACACGCACACACACGCACACGCACACACACGCACACACGCGCACATCAAAGAGATTTGATGAACTGAGGTTCTGACAGGTGAAGGGGAGTATTTCGATCTTTTCATCAGATCGTTGATTCCCCCAGAGTTAAGAGAGTAGCTAACCGTTTCTTATAAAAAAAAAACAAAGTGTGATTCTGAAGCGCAGACCGCGGACGCAGCATGAAAACATTTAAAACATTTAGCATACTGCTGCTCAGCGGTTCTGTTTGGCTGCGTCTCCCCCGCTAACAAACTGCAATGATGCGAAAACACCGCTTCTCCCCTGATAACGGCCCCGGGGCCAAAGGGCCCCGGGGCCGTTATCAGGTGTTTTTGCATCAGATGCTGAAGCAACAACTTCAGGTAATCACGAGGAACGGGTCCCGTTGTCCTGACAACTGGGACACTGACTTCAGTTGGTTAAGTGTTTGCATAAGCATGTTGAAGGGGAGTGGGGGGGGGGTGGGGTGTGGTGTTGGGGGGGGGTGGGGGGGGGTGGGGGGGTGGGGGGTGGGGGGGGTAAGGTAAGAGTGGATAGGGTGCGTTTGAGGTCATTAGCACGGGGGGCCGGGCGGGGGGGGCCGCCCGGGGGGGGGGCGGGGGGGGGGGCGCCGGGCTTCCCCCCCCCCCCCCCCCCCCCCCCCCACCCCCACCCACCACCCCCCCCCCCCCCCCCACCCCCCCCCCCCCCCCCCCCCACCCCCCCCCCCCCCCCCCCCCCCCCCCCCCCCCCCCCACCCCCCCCCCCACCCCCCACCCCCCCCACTTCTTCTCTCCATATCTGAATAGTCTCGCACACGGCTTCCCGCTGCTTCTCGGTCGGCCATTGTACTGTAAACGCATGATGTCATGATGATGTCACCCAGAGTGACCGGGTCGCCCGGCGCCAAGGTACCGGACACCGCCGAAGGGGCGTCACATGACATGATGTCCCCCAGAGTGACCGGGTCGCCCAGGGGTCTCTCTCCCTCCCTCTCTCAATGTCTCTATCTATCTATCTATCTCTCTCTCTCTCTCTCTCTCTCTCTCTCTCTCTCTCTCTCTCTCTCTCTCTCTCTCTCTCTCTCTCTCTCATCTCTCTCTCTCTCTCTCTCTCTGTCTCTGCTGTGTGTGAATGGGTGAGGGACCTGTTGCCACAGACACCAGTGAACACATCCCCCTCCTCCCCCCTCCTCCCCCCTCCTCCCAACGACCGCAGGATGGAGGGGGGGACAGACCAGCTGCCCAGGAGGCAGCGCTTTCAAATTAAAAGCCCCGCTGATTGCACTTATTGCACCTCCGGAGACGTCGGCGCTAACCGCACTAATTAGCAAGCGCAGATGATTGACTTCCGCGAGGAGGGCCTCGCTGTGGTTCAACCTCTTTTCGAGCTCCTGAAGGCTAAAAACGAGGCCCCTGTAAAGCCCATCAAACAGACCTCAGGTGTGTGTCCTCAGGTGTGTGTCCTCAGGTGTGTGTCCTCAGGTGTGTGACCTCAGGTGTGTGACCTCAGGTGTGTGTCCTCAGGTGTGTGACCTCAGGTGTGTGTCCTCAGGTGTGTGACCTCAGGTGTGTGACCTCAGGTGTGTGTCCTCAGGTGTGTGACCTCAGGTGTGTGTCCTCAGGTGTGTGTCCTCAGGTGTGTGTCCTCAGGTGTGTGACCTCAGGTGTGTGTCCTCAGGTGTGTGACCTCAGGTGTGTGTCCTCAGGTGTGTGTCCTCAGGTGTGTGTCCTCTAGTGTGTGTCCTCAGGTGTGTGACCTCAGGTGTGTGTCCTCAGGTGTGTGTCCTCAGGTGTGTGACCTCAGGTGTGTGTCCTCAGGTGTGTGTCCTCTAGTGTGTGTCCTCAGGTGTGTGACCTCAGGTGTGTGTCCTCAGGTGTGTGTCAGGGAGCCGAGTCACACGAGTCCCAACGAGGACGGCGGGAGGCTCGTTCACCGCCGCCAGCTCAGTGTATCACCAAGATGGTCGACGGCGCCAGCAGCCCCCTCGACGCCACAAAGGGACAGCGGGAAGTCTCAGTGGGGACGTTTTTCATTGGGCGGGGGGGCAGGGGGGGGGGGGGGGGGGGAGGAAATGGTTTTCATAAGGATACAAAGTGCCGCTGCTGAAATGCGATATTTTGTGGATGTCTTTTCTGCATTCGGTTTCAAATCTTTTGTGACGACGCTATAAATGGCGGTTCGATGTCCACGGGAGGGGACGCTAGCTTAGCTAGCGTGGAAGACGGAGCGGCAGGGTTCCCATAAGGCTCTCCTCCGACTAGCAACAAAGGAGAGGCTACTATGTGAAGTCATTGATAAGAGCAGCAGAGAGGCTAACAGGAAGCTACTATGCATGCTAATCGTAAGGACAGCATGTAAGCTAATAGGAAGGTAACATGCATGCTAACTAATAATACTAGCATGGAAACGAATAGGAATTGAATGCATGTGGTAATTGACAAGAACAGCAGAGAAGCTAACATGAAGCTAATACATTAGCTCAGTTGTTAGCATGCGTTGAAGATGAGTCGTCTTTTACACACACACACACACACACACACACACGCACACACGCACACACACACACACACGCACACTCACACACGCATGCACTCACACACTCACACTCACACACGCATGCACTCACACGCACACACACACACGCACGCACTCGCACGCACTCACACACACACTCACACGCACTCACACACACACGCACACACCTCATTAAAGATGAGCAGAACATAAGAATAGCAGCAACCGAGGGAAGGACAGCGAGACTCGAACCTCTTTCCTGTACAGACCAATGCGATGTCGTGGAGTTTAGGTTTCAAACACTAAAGCGTGTCTGTCTGTCTGTCTGTCTGTCTGTCTGTCTGTCTGTCTGTCTGTCTGTCTGTCTGTCTGTCTGTCTGTCTGTCTGTCTGTCTGTGTCGAGCCGACGATAAATAAACATAACGCCCATGTCATGAAGGACAGGCAGGGGATAACGGGCGTCTTGCTCAAGGGTTCCGGTTAGGCTGGGGACCCGTCCCCTGGCGAACCCCACACTCCGCTAGGGGACTGATCTGCGGCCCTCAACGGGCGTCTGCGACTCAGAGCAGACTTGACCGCCCGCCTGGCGGCCATGTTTTATTCATGGCCGACGGAGCGTCCATCTCTCGCGCTCTGCTGCCACGCCCACCTCACACTCTGCTGCCACGCCCACCTCACACTCTGCTGCCACGCCCACCTCACACTCTGCTGCCACGCCCACCTCGCGCTCTGCTGCCACGCCCACCTCACACTCTGCTGCCACGCCCACCTCGCGCTCTGCTGCCACGCCCACCTCACACTCTGCTGCCACGCCCACCTCACACTCTGCTGCCACGGCCACTTCGCGCGAGGCCCCGGAGCACACGGGGATGCGGCATCGAACCTGCGACCTCTCCGCAGGGGATGATTCCCACGCACCGAGTGTGGTTAGGTTTAGGTGTTAAGACTGATGATGAGTACGTTTGGGTAGGCCCAAGTGTTAGGTGTGGTCAAGGTTACCCCCCCCCCCCCCCCCCCCCCCCCCCCCCCCCCCCACACACACACACACACACACACACACTTGAGAGCAGTGCATGAGAGGAGCCGGCCTGTGTAGGATAATGGTTGGTGTGTTTCTGTGGCTAGACGCTTCCATTGGCCACACGGCATCGGTGGAGTCAGTCTCTCTCACCAATGCGCTGATTAAATGCTAGCTGTTATACACTAATTTACGTTTCAAATTAACGACCACAACAGTGTGTTGCTATGTGGTCCGAGCGACGTCAGTAAGTGATTGGAGAGCGCCACCTAGAGGTAACACAGTAGGCTGCGTTTGTAAACGATATCTCGTCGTATAAGGTGTGCATGATAGGCTATCGGTCGTATCTCAAACCGGCCAAGCATCTTTATGGTTTACTTTATTTGAGATGTTTTATTATTTTATAGGACACAGCAAACCGTCGTCATTCTCCGAGATGTAGAAACTTAATATCGAGACCAACAAGACCACTTACATAAAGGGCACCCACCACTCCGACCATTAAAAAGCAATCAGGAAAATAATCAACTCAAGTGCCGTCATGCAAATAGCAGCCAATTTATTTCCGCCCGCTGCGTTCTGCACCCAATGATCCCTGGGGGCCTCACTGGGAAACCCGCTGGAGCAAATGAGTCAAAACGATTTCACAGCAACAAAACACGAGTAAATAAAGTGACGCCGGGAGAAACTCTATATCTAAATGTAGCCTACAAGGCGAACTGAAACGTAAAAGCCATCCAATATGCTGCTCGAGTCATAAACGTTGTTCCTCCCAAATTGCCCTAATACGCAGGCGCGGTATGAATGGCATAGAAATGGGAGACGGAGCGCCACAATGAAGTTCGGTTTAATCGACCAATTAACAGTTTAATTAGCCTATATGACGGATGGGGAAGATAAACGAATGGGCACCCTGTGGCGTTTCCACACAGCCGAGATAATCTGGATCCAATGTCAAGACGTGAGCTTATAGTTTGTCACCGCAGTGCTGCCTGTGTTTAGGGCTTCGAACCCATCACACCACCGATGGCCTCATGCAGCCAGCTATAGAAATAGTTTCACATAATTGTAGCGCCGTATTCATTGCAAATTGCCCCGAATAAGAATGAACTAAACGGTCCAGAACAGCCGCCATAGGACATCAGGCTGATAAACGACGCTCCATTCACACCCAGCTGCGGGACAGGATACAAATCACAACTGCCAGCACAAATAAATGAGTCTGTAATATGAATAAAGAATAGACTAGGCCTACTCTCCACTCAGGGACGTTTTACATGGAACTTGTTTTCGGAGCCAAGGCATTTAACTAACAAATAGCCTACGTTTCGGCCATTTGCGTTTAGTGAAAATAAACGGTAAATGAATAAACAAACCCGGGCCAGCCAGAATGGATCGCTGCTCTCAATAAGGTCGGCTCAAATTAGGCAACTATGCAATACAAATAGTGTTCTGCCAAGGAACGTTACAAAACCCTGCCAGAGAAAAACGCCCAAGCTTGTCAATTTAGAGTTGAGAAATAATAGGCATATGCTTTACAAAATACAAATGTTCAATCTGTACTACGGCCGAATTGTAATGAAGTCAGTGTTCAGCCTCTCTGGCTGCGTTTGACCATTCCGCGGTGTAGCGCTACCTCTGGTGGCCAGTCAGGGAACCGCATGTTTAACCAGCTTTACGTCTTCAACTTCCTTCAGGGATCAGCTTTGCAGTGGAAACGCGTTGGGCCAGGTCGACAGTGAACAGACGAGGTAATGTGGTTCCCAAGTTCCCCTCTTGATCAGTAAAGTACACCTCAGGCGGTCTTGCTTGCGTTTTAACGGGATATTAAACATGAGATACATAACTCAAAGTAGTTTGATACCTATAGGCTTAACCAGTAAAGCCAACACAACATTAGTGACTCTTCCACTTGAAAAAGGAGTGACAACGAAGTGAGACATCGTGTACAGTATATGTACTTTATTTTGGTGTGTGGCTGGACCGCAGTGCTCAGCAAATGAAGTGCACAGCTACACGCATGTTTACATTTGCACATTATCGGTCGTGACATTTTCATTTAGTAACATCTCTCTTTATTTAGTACAATTCTCTTTATACGTATAGAAAATAAATAAAAACATTATTGCAAAGTTTAATTTTTTTTTTTGGAATCAGAGATAAGCTACCCCGGGTTTCATATATCCGACACTCATAGATGAAGACAGAAGACAGCGTGGTGAGGAAACGTGTAATGAAAACAGCTCTTTAATTTCACAGAACTCATACGTGTGTTGCTGAGAAGACTCGTCGATGCCGCCTGTCCGCGGCCGCGCATGCGTATAGTGTAGGCCGGTGCTAAACTAGCGCTACATGTTGCGCTCTAAACCGTATGATGACGTCACGCCGGGGTTCTCCCAGAGAGAGCGGTACGCACGTCTAATGGAGGATTATAATAAGACAACTGGACGCGAATAGCACAAACCACACGCAGATCTAGGGAAAGGGTGGATGGCCGTGTGCGTGTTTGTGTATTAAACGGCGTATTTAGTTGGGAACAGTACTTTAACTCGTCTAAAAGAAACACCCACAGCGACGCAACTGTATCGCATGCACTGACACGCTGGTCCTGTTAATATTGTTATTTGGGTTGGTGGGTGTTAAGTGTTAGTTCATAGAATAAATCACACAATTACACTCAGAAGCACTGAACAATCATAACGTATACAAATTGTCCTGTTTGCAGTATAGTTCTCTATGAGTCCGTTTGAGTTACATATAGTTTGATTGATGCACATTCCGCCTGGGTGTGTACTCTGAAACACCACCACTAGGGGGAAGCAGAGGTGATGTTTCATGTCAACGAGACGCGTTTCCAGTTTGATAAAGTAAACAAAAGTGTAAAAAATAAAAAGATCCTGCAAAGCACACGAGGAACCGCGATTAAAGCACGTGTAGTGATGCAAAGCACACGAAGTAAACATGAAACCATACAATCATATGTAAAGCACATTAAGCATTAAGACTTTAAGAAAAATAAAATCGATACAAATCCCAGAAAGCATTCAATGTGAAGCACGTGTAGTGAATGAACTGAGTAGAGCTGTGCTGCTGGATCAACGCGCTCACAGACAGCTGGTGAGACGGGTGGAGGAGAGGGAGACGGGTGGAGTGAGCGTGTGAGACCGAGAGAAGTCGATACCTAACAAAAGGCACGGTGACGTGGAGGGGACCCCCCCAGATGGAGGGGTGATTCTACATGGAAGACCTGCCGATCGGACAAACAGCGGCTGGAAATGATTAGGAATGATTGACTCTTGAAAGGAATGCGGTTGACGACGTGTTGGACATTCAGCCTGGGCGTGTACTCTGAAACACCACCACTAGTTGGCAGCAGAGGTGATGTTTCATGTCAACGAGACGCGTTTCCAGTTTGATAAAGTAAACAAAAATGGAAAAAAAAAACACAGCCCGCGCTGTTTCCATCCCATCATTAATAATAACCATGTTTTCCATGAGAGAATCGAGCCCATATCCTGCAGCGCACAGTCACACACCCTTACACTCCACTGCCCACGAGGCAGAGAGGAGTACGCTGGAGCATTACATTCAGGGCATTTAGTGACCTACACCCATTCACACAGGAGCGGTTAGGGTGGGGCGTCTCGCTCAGGGACACTTAGACACTCGGCTAGGAGGAGCCGGGGATTGAACTAGCAACCTTCCGGTTACCAGTCAACCCGCTCTTCGTCCTGAGCTAAGCATGACACCGTGACAGATTCCATAAGGGTTGAGAGGTCAGGGTACAGGCCATAAATCAACAGACACACACACTTGTCTGTCCAAATATTTGAACAGAAGTCCTTCCGCTGAGCAGAGAGAGTAAGCTAACCTTGAACACTGGTTCTACTGGCATACAGTCCAACCATCAGACCCCAATGTACTGGTTCTACTGGGATGCACGCCGTTGTCATGACTACCACATGGTGGCTGCCCTCCATCCCAGCCGTCCCTCAGTAAGAGGACCTCTCCATCCGTCTGAAGGTCTTTATATTCCCACTGGTCCCCTGACATGGTGTTATTCCCAGTCATCCCAGTCATGTTGGTGTTCATCAACTGGGATTGTGGCCGGATGCGACAGACTTGGCTCACATCAGAAACCAACAGAGAGCGTCATGACGCACAGCAACAGGCATATGGGGTTAAAGGGAATCAAAAGTGATATTACAATTCATATTTTGTATTATAATATACATATTTTACACATCTGTACTGCATAGAAATCTTGTGTTGCCATGGCGAAGCGGTCCAAATACAGACTCAGCACCATCTCGCTGCTGAAAGGCCCGCTCAAACCCTGGCGACCACAGTGCACGTGTGTGTGTGTGTGCGTGTGTGTGTGTGCGTGCGTGTGTGCGTGCGTGTGTGTGTGTGTGTGTGTGTGTGTGCGTGCGTGTGTGTGTGTGTCTGTGTGTGTGTGTGCGTGTGTGTGTCCGCGTATGGCTTATGTCTTCTAAAGCTACAAAAATAAGGAGATTTGATTTTGATTGTTTGATTCTGATTGGTTGGTTCGTCTCTGAGCTGATACACATGATAATATAATAATATATATATAATATAATAAATGATTATACCAGAAGTCCCAACAATCCCAATAGTAAAAGGTTTTAAAACGTACATTTGAAACCAGGTATTTAGTGACTATAATTCAGATGTAATAATTCAGATCTGACATTCAGAGAACATTTCTTCCTTTGAAACGACTGCTCCGTGTTGACTTTGAAAACCTCTCTCCGAGCGAGAGCGAGGTGATAAGGAAGTGTTCTTCCGTTTGAAACAGAAACACGATCCACCCACCAAACCAGCCAATCCAAAAGCTAGTCCCCCCCCCACCACTGAAATCAATCCACGTGAGAAAGGTTAAAGGACTCATTAAATCAGGCAAAATCAAAGTTCTCTACGCCAGCTCCAGTGTGTCATTGTGTGTGCGTGTTTACGGTGTGTGTGAAGTGTGTCCTGCTGTGTGTGTTGCAGTGGATCTGTCTGTGTGTGTGTCTCTTCTTCAACACTGCAAGTCATGGCAACAAGGCTAATTTTTCTAAACGCTACAAAATAAGATCAGATCGTCTGATTTTGATTGTATTTCTGATTGGTTGGTTCGTCTCTGAGCTTGACACATGATAATAATAATATAAATAAATAATGATACCAGAGCAGATCCACAGAAATTAAAAAATTTTTAAAGAAAAATTTTAAAGACGTACATTTGTCCATTTAGTCGGTTTATTGTTGTAATAATTCAGATTCTGATTTTCAGAGAAATTCATGTCTTTACTTTGAAAACCTCTCTCTGACTTGTGAGAGCGAGAGCGACTTGGATAAGGAAGTGTTCTTCCGTTTTCAGACACGATCCAAACCAGCCAATCCAAGCTACCACACAATCAATCAATCAATCCCCCCCCCCCCCCCCCCCCCCCCCCCTCCGCAACCCCCCCCCCCCCCCCCCCCCCCCCCCCCCCCATCCCCCCCCCCCCCCCCCCCCCCCCCCCCTCGCCCCCCCCCCCCCCCCCCCCCCACCCCCCCCCCCCCCTCCTCCCCCCCCCCCCCCCCCCCCCACCCCCCCCCCCCCCCCCCCCCCCCCCCCCCCCCCCCCCCCCCCCCCCCCCCCCCCCCCCCCCCCCCCCCCCCCCCCCCCCCCCCCCCCCCGCCCCCCCTCTGGCTCCTCCCCCCTCTGGCCCCTGCCCCGCCTGGGGGGCCGCGACCCGGGACCTCAGGAGAGGAAGGGTTCGTCCTCGTCTTCCTCAGCGCTGGGCCCCGGGTCGCTCAGGCATCTCTGGATCCGCTGCTCCTTGTTGCTCGGGCCCCCGTCCTCCCCCGCGTTGTCCCCCCCCCGGGGGGGCCCGGACGCCGGGGGCCGCATCATCAGGCCCTCCTCGTCCTCCTGGCGGCGGCGCCGGTCGGCGTGGCGACGGTCGGCCCGCTGCAGCTCGTCCTCCATGTTGAGGGAGTCGGGCGACTGCGGCGAGGCCAGGTCCACCTGGATGGTGGGGACGCCGTCTGACGCCTGCTTCATCTGGTAGGCCTGGGGGTCTGGGGGCACAACACGGCCTGGTGAGGACCCGGTGGGGGGCCACAGGGGAGCGGGTCAGAGAGACACACACACACACGCACGCAGACACACGCACGCAGACACACGCACGCACGCAGACACACGCAGACACACACACGCAGACACACGCACGCAGACACGCGCACACTCAGACACACGCAGACACACACACGCACGCAGACACACGCACGCAGACACGCGCACACTCAGACACACGCAGGCAGACACACACACGCACGCAGACACACGCACGCAGACACACGCACGCACACAGACACAGACACACACACGCAGACACACACACGCAGACACACGCACGCAGACACAGACACGCAGACACACGCACGCACACACACGCACGAACACACACGCACGCAGACACACGCACCCAGACACACACACGCGCACGCAGACACACACACACGCACGCAGACACACGCACGCAGACACACACACACGCACGCAGACACACGCACGCAGACACACACGCGCAGACACACGCACGCAGACACACGCACGCAGACACACAGACATGCAGACACACACACGCACTCAGACACGCACACGCAGACACGCACGCAGACACGCAGACACACACGCGCAGACACACGCACGCAGACACACGCACGCAGACACACAGACATGCAGACACACACACGCACTCAGACACGCACACGCAGACACGGACGCAGACACGCAGACACACACGCACGCAGACACACACACAGACACACAGACACGTAGACACACACACAGACACACAGA
>JACYXH010000449.1:17500-30000 GCA_026745465.1 Lota lota
AAGCTTCTCCAGAGGCTGGTGTGTAGAGGCAGACTGTAATATCAATGCTAACCATACTAATTATAAATGTGTGTGTGTGCGTGAGTGAGTGGGTGAGTGTGTGTGTGTGAGTGAGTGGGTGAGTGTGTGCGTGTGTGTGTGTGCATGAGTGAGTGAGTGGGTGAGTGTGTGTGTGTATGTGTATATATGTGTGTGTGTGTGTGTGTGTGTGTGTGTGTGTGTGTGTGTGTGTGTGTGTGTGTGTGTGTGTGTGTGTGTGTGTGTGTGTGCATGAGTGAGTGAGTGGGTGAGTGCGTGCGTGTGTGCATGAGTGAGTGTGTGTGTATATGTGTGTGTGTGTATGTGTGTGTGTGTGTGTGTGTGTGTGTGTGTGTGTGTGTGTGTGTGTGTGTGTGTGTGTGCGTGTATGAGTGAGTGAGTGGGTGAGTGTGTGTCTGGTAACATTGTAAGATCCATACTAACTATGGATCCTCTCCTGTAGGTTAGCTGGACTGACCTTACGTAATGGGATTCAGCTGTTAAATAAATTGTCTGCCTGCCTGCATGTCTGCCTGTCTGCCTGCCTGCCTGTCTGCCTGCCTGCCTGTCTGCCTGCCTGCCTGTCTGCCTGCCTGTCTGTCTGCCTGCCTGTCTGCCTGTCTGCATGCATGCATGTCTGCCTGTCTGCCTGCCTGCCTGTCTGCCTGTCGTGTGTCAAGTGTTGCATATTATCCCTTTAAGAGACGTGTTTTTTTGTATGAATCCTCTTTGTAATGTAACTCCCGGTATGGACAGTAGGGGGCAGTGAATCCACCTCTTGCAGACGTTCTCGAGCAAAGCTTCTCTCTCACGGCTGCAATGTTGAGGGTTCAGGTGAGAGGCAGAGCTTCATGTCCAATAAACACACAGTGAACATCATATTTACATCATGACGAATGTGAAGATGTAACATAACACGGGGAAACACACAACTATAACTTAGCATCGCCATGACAACCACATCAAACACTTCAGCTAAGAAGTGATGCCCAGCCGGAGGGGTGATGTCCTTAGAGCAACTGCCGACCTGGTTGCTATAGGAACGCTCCAGTAGGCAAAACCAGTGCTTGCCACCAAGGCCCCAGTAAGTAAAACTATGTAAAGTCAGCTGGGAGCCGCAGGTGTGTGTGTGTGTGTGTGTGTGTGTGTGTGTGTGTGTGTGTGTACGTGTACGTGTGTGTGTGTGTGTGTGTGTGTGTGTGTGTGTGTGTGTGTGTGTGTGTGTGTGTGTGTGTGTGTGTGTGTGTGTGTGTGTGTGTACGTTATTGTGGGTGTGGTTAGGGTTGGGTGGTAATATCCATTTTTTAACCGTTAAACCTCTCCCCAAACATCGCGGTTTTCAAAGGAAAAGCAGCTTGTATTATTAGGCGAGTGCGTCTGTTTCCAACGTGCCTTGAGCTGCTACGCTCTCTTCTGCCACAGGGTGGCAGCAATCGTCTGCAAATCACTTTATTCCCCCATTATGCTTTCTTACATAATAACCCGTTAACCAATCCAGTATGAGGCTACGAGGCATGTTTGAGTGATAGACTAGCAACGAATTACGACCTTCATAAGCGTGCTATTCATACCTTTGTGTTAGTAGGCTGGGCTTTTTAAGGTCATCACTCTCATCAATGTTTCTATAGCCTAATATTGATATAGCCTAAGCTCTGCGCACACATCGACCAAAAAGCTTTAGAGGTAGGGTGAATTCAATACGGCATTTGATTGAGGACTTAAAGTCCACAAATCTAATTCAATGTATGCTGAAGGTCATTCATTAATTCTGGATAAAGAGAGTTTTCCAACCTTAATCGTGTTCTCCTCTGTACTCTCCTGTCCTCTCTCTACTCTCTCTCCTCTCCTCTGTACTCTCCTATCCTTGCTCCTCTCCTCTGTACTCTTCTATCCTCTCTCTACTCTCTCTCCTCTCCTCTGTACTCTCCTATCCTCTCTCCTCTCCTCTGTACTCTCCTATCCTCTCTCTCCTCTCCTCTGTACTCTCATATCCTCTCTCTACTCTCTCTCTACTCTCCTCTGTACTCTCCTATCCTCTCTCTCCTCTCCTCTGTACTCTCCTATCCTCTCTCTACTCTCTCTCTCTCCTCTCCTCTGTACTCTCCTATACTCTCTCTCCTCTCCTCTGTACTCTCCTATCCTCTCTCTACTCTCTCTCTCCTCTCCTCTGTACTCTCCTATCCTCTCTCTACTCTCTCTCTCCTCTCCTCTGTACTCTCCTATACTCTCTCTCCTCTCCTCTGTACTCTCCTATACTCTCTCTCCTCTCCTCTGTACTCTCCTATCCTCTCTCTACTCTCCTCTGTACTCTCCTCTGAATGTCGACCGGTTGTGAGTCGCTCATAGACCGGGGCCATCACGCTTTTATTTTGAATTAGCTTTAACGAGGTGATAGTGTGTGTGTGTGTGTGTGCGTGTGTGTGTGGCTGTATATAGAGATTTACTATGGGAGACTTTAGGTGTGTTTGTGTGTTTGTGTGTGTGTGTGTGTGTGAGTGTGTGAGTGTGTGAGTGTGTGAGTGAGTGAGTGAGTGAGTGAGTGTGTGTGTGTGTTACTGTGTGTGTGCATGTGTGAGTGTGCGTGTGTGTGTGTGTGTGCAGTTTAAGTGAAACAGTATTCACTGTAATATCTGTTATTATAAATAAAGCAGTTTGACAGTGTTCAGACTCTATATATAGATAAATTGTCTATCTCCATCTCATACAGCAGCACTTACAGTCTGTGTGCGCATTGAAACAAGATGCAGAGCCAGATAATCCAAATTTCACCATCATCGTTGCTGGCTAGACTTACCTTCAATGCCATTCTAACTATTATATTCTAACTATTAGCAAAGCCAATCTAAACGGAGAAGACTTTGTCTCTGGGCAGCGGAGGAGGAACAGTCGAAGGTCGGGGAGCAGAATCTAACGAGATAACGGCCGTCTCTCCAGGACAGCGGAGGGAGCAGCCATTAAATATTCACGGCCAACATGGGGACCTACGGGAGGGGCCTGTCACCTCTCTTGGCAGAGAGACGCATTAAGGGGCAGTTACACGCACGACCGAACCGTGGTTTCCGTGATTTCACGTGTGAAGGTTTACAGTTCATCTGTTAGTTTGATATTATGTGTGTTAATAATTTATATGTGCGTTTGGTTAGGCAAGGATACAGTGAGGCTGAATTACACTTGTGGAGGTTATTTCCCATGATGCATTGCTCCAGTGCACTCACCTAAACATGACCTGATCTATCCTAACACCCCCAACATAACAGTGAGGTGGGGGAGGCGGGGGAGGAGGTGGGAGGAGGCGGAGGAGGAGGTGGGAGGAGGCGGGGGAGGAGGTGGGAGGAGGAGGTACCTGGGTGTGGATCTCCTCGTTGATGGATCGCTTGGCCTCCTGCTTCTTCTTAACGGCCAGCAACTCAACCAGAGGCTTAATAGTCATCCCCTGGTAGAGAGACATAGAGACATAGTAGAGAGAGAGAGAGAGAGAGAGAGAGAGAGAGAGAGAGGGAGAGAGAGAGAGAGAGAGAGAGAGAGAGAGCTTTAATAGTCATCCCCTGGTAGAGAGACATAGAGACATAGTAGAGAGAGAGAGAGAGACATAGACAGAGACAGAGACAGAGACAGAGAGAGAGAGACAGAGACAGAGACAGAGAGAGAGAGAGAGAGAGACAGAGACAGAGAGACAGAGAGAGAGAGAGAGAGAGAGAGAGAGAGAGAGAGAGAGACAGAGACAGAGACAGAGACAGAGAGAGAGAGAGAGAGACAGAGACAGAGACAGAGACAGAGACAGAGACCGAGACAGAGACAGAGAGAGAGACAGAGACAGAGATAGAGACAGAGACAGAGAGACAGAGAGAGACAGAGAGACAGAGAGAGAGAGAGAGAGAGAGACAGAGACAGAGACAGAGAGAGAGAGAGAGAGAGACAGAGACAGAGACAGAGACAGAGAGAGAGACAGAGATAGAGACAGAGACAGAGAGACAGAGAGACAGAGAGAGACAGAGAGACAGAGAGACATAGTAGAGAGAGAGAGAGAGAGAGACAGAGAGAGAGACAGAGAGACAGAGAGACATAGTAGAGAGAGAGAGAGAGCACTACACACTTTGTGTGTGTAATGTCCGGACACAGATTGCATTTGCATGAAGTCTGCAGAGCCACTTCCAGGTGGGCTGAGAGCCATCCCAGCCAAATGAAAAGGCCTCTGGACACAGACGCAAAGCGACTCGCAGGGACGCCCACCTGGGTCGACGCTTGTTTGTTCATGTGATTCTAAAACCAGTGCCGACCCTCAGACATCGCCATGCGGAGTTCTCAGCGCCGTGATTGGTTGCTTTACCGATTAGGATCTCAATGCGCGGGACTGTGTGAGGTGATAAATACACGTGACGCCCGCAGCTTCACAGGAAGCGACTGTCTCTCTGCAAAGCTCTGCTCTGCCTGTTGCAGTACGTAAAGCAGGCTGCTCTGCCTGTTGCAGTACGTAAAGCAGGCTGCTCTGCCTGTTGCAGTACGTAAAGCAGGCTGCTCTGCCTGTTGCAGTATGTAAAGCAGGCTGCTCTGCTCTGCCTGTTGCAGTATGTAAAGCAGGCTGCTCTGCTCTGCCTGTTGCAGTATGTAAAGCAGGCTGCTCTGCCTGTTGCAGTATGTAAAGCAGGCTGCTCTGCCTGTTGCAGTACGTAAAGCAGGCTGCTCTGCCTGTTGCAGTACGTAAAGCAGGCTGCTCTGCCTGTTGCAGTATGTAAAGCAGGCTGCTCTGCCTGTTGCAGTATGTAAAGCAGGCTGCTCTGCCTGTTGCAGTACGTAAAGCAGGCTGCTCTGCCTGTTGCAGTATGTAAAGCAGGCTGCTCTGCTCTGCCTGTTGCAGTATGTAAAGCAGGCTGCTCTGCCTGTTGCAGTATGTAAAGCAGGCTGCTCTGCCTGTTGCAGTATGTAAAGCAGGCTGCTCTGCCTGTTGCAGTATGTAAAGCAGGCTGCTCTGCCTGTTGCAGTATGTAAAGCAGGCTGCTCTGCCTGTTGCAGTATGTAAAGCAGGCTGCTCTGCCTGTTGCAGTGTCTGTGGGGAAACGGAGGATGAAGAGCACCTGAACGAAGACGGTGAAGAAGATGACGGTGATGATGGCGGTGAGGAACATCTCCCTCATGGGGTAGCGGTCCTTGTTGAGCAGGTAGCCCAGGGAGAAGGCGATGGCCCCCCTCAGGCCCCCGTACGCGATGATGAACTGGTCCTTGGTGGTCAGCTTCACGATGCGGAACTTGTTGATGATGAAGGTGAGTCCCACCACACCTGGACACGCACACAGAGGCAGACACACACAGACAGACACACACACACACAGACACACACACACATATACACACACACAGGCAGACACACACAGACAGACACACACAGACACAGAGACACACACACACACACACAGGCAGACACACACACAGACACACACACAGAGACAGACACACAGACACACAGACACACACACACACACACACATACACACACACACACACACACACACAGGCAGACACACACACACACACACACACACAGACACACACACACACACACAGATGGGGGGGGGCAGAGTGGATTTGAGTTGCTAGCATGTCAGCTTGTTAGCATGCTATCAGGCCCAGATTTTAGATCGCATGCATTCTTTAGAAAAGCCAAATCAGTCGTTTGTTTTCTTTAACCACAACTGATGCTCTGGAAACAAGGTAGGAACTAGCAACAGTGGGTGTGTGGTAACACAACAAACAGTTTATATTTATCAGAGCAAAATCATCACCGCAACGACACACGCCACCAGTGTGCCGCCTGACTTCCTCCCACTGCTGATGACTTCCTCTTCTTCATTTTAGAAGAGAAGTTCTGCACTTCTATATCAGGCCTCCAAACATTTGTGCTTGCCACAGCTTTCACGTAAGAGATACATCTGAATTGGTGTATTTGTTACTGTACCTTCTATTAGGTAGAATCTTTTTTTTAATGTATTTAGAAACCCAACCTTTTGTTTATTTTACATTTCTCTTTTAACTGAGTGTGGTTAATTCTATTGATTGTCCTGTAAATCTCTGCCTCACTCTTAATGGTCTGTAGCTCAGGAGGTAGAGCGGGTTGACTTGTAACCGGAAGGGTGCTAGTTCGATCCCCGGCTTCTCCTAGCTGAGTGTCGGGGTGTCCCTGAGCGAGACGCCCCCCCCTGACCGCTCCTGACACGCTGGCTGTTGCCTTGCATGGCTGACTCCGCTGTGAATGTGTGTAAGTCGCTAGGGACAACAGCGTCCGCCAGATGTAAATGATTGACGGCTCTGTATGAACACATCGCATCGAACACATTTTGAAATCATTTACGGTGGCACATAAAAAACCCCGCCCTGTCGATGGCTTCCAAAATACAGGAAGCTTTAGATGGTTCTGCTTTTTGTTACCGTTTCAAACCAGGAGCAAACCAGGAGGCAATGCGTCCGTTTCTCACTCGCTCAGCAGGATTAGGGTTATGAGTAAATATCATATTCATATTCTGCTACGTGGAGAAGTTGTTCTCATCATTTCCAATAATTCTTATTTTCTAATCCATTAGTAAAGCAGCAAGAAAGCATTATGTGGATGATATTTCCTCATCGTATCCTCATCGCACATATTTCTGTCTAGCGATAACGAAGCTCTACTTTTGGCTTCTTTATGAACCCCACGTTGTGTGGAAATGTTCCTCGGTTGTATTCGGTGTTGCAGTCCACCAGACTTCTGGTGAAATGTACACGAGAGTTACAAAAAGAAGACACCAGGAGGGGTCTTACCCCCATAATGCACCACAAAGAAATGTACAACTGAAAGACACTTATGTCCGCAATGTATCCCATGGTGCATTGCGGTTTCATTTGTCATTGGATTCATCCAATAGAGGTAACATCATGCTAACGAGCAGGGGGCCCTCTACTGCTTGTTATGCCTCCAGAACGCGTCCTGCCCCTGGATTCCAGGACATTATTAGAATCAGAATCAGGGTTGCTTTTATTACATCTTAACGTACAAGTACGCAAGAGTAAAACTCTTAGGCTTGGATCCTCAATGGTCACATAGCAGCATCAATACAAGATCAATAACAAAGGATGTAATAATAAATAATAATAATTATACTAATAGTAATAAGTAGCAACGTATTACGTAGTAGTGTCTGGATTCCCCCGTTCCCTGCTTCCCTAAATAGTGTGCTATATAGTGTGCACTATAAAGGGAAAAGGGAAAGAGGGAACGAGGGAACACAAGCCAGGAAGGGGAACCAGGAAGTGAAACCGGTGCTGACCTATGATCCTGGCCACCAGACAGAGGATGACAGTGACGGTGACGAAGGTCCAGTTCCAGGAGTGCTGTCCGTCCACGGTGGCCACGCCCAGGAAGATGAAGATCAGGGTCTCGCTGACGGAGCTCCACATCTTCAGGAAGTACTTGATGGTGGTGTGGGACTTGTGGGAGATGTTGGCCTCCACGTAGGGACGCATGACCGCGCCGCAGGCTATTAGCCTGGAGGGGGGGAGGTCAAAGGTCAGAACAGCCTCATGACTCCATCAACCTGCAGGGGAGGGAGGTCAAAGGTCAGAACAGCCTCATGACTCTATCAGCCTGGAGGGTCAAAGGTCAGAACAGCCTCATGACTCTATCAGCCTGGAGGGGAGGGAGGTCAAAGGTCAGAACAGCCTCATGACTCTATCAGCCTGGAGGGGAGGGAGGTCACAGGTCAGAACAGCCTCATGACTCTATCAGCCTACAGGGGAGGGAGGTCAAAGGTCAGAACAGCCTCATGATCCTATCAGCCTGCAGGGGAGGGAGGTCACAGGTCAGAACAGCCTCATGATCCTATCAGCCTGGAGGGGAGGGAGGTCACAGGTCAGAACAGCCTCATGACTCTATCAGCCTGGAGGGGAGGGAGGTCAAAGGTCAGAACAGCCTCATGATCCTATCAGCCTGGAGGGGAGGGAGGTCACAGGTCAGAACAGCCTCATGACTCTATCAGCCTGGAGGGTCAAAGGTCAGAACAGCCTCATGACTCTATCAGCCTGGAGGGGAGGGAGGTCAAAGGTCAGAACAGCCTCATGATCCTATCAGCCTGGAGGGGAGGGAGGTCACAGGTCAGAACAGCCTCATGACTCTATCAGCCTGGAGGGTCAAAGGTCAGAACAGCCTCATGACTCTATCAGCCTGCAGGGTCAAAGGTCAGAACAGCCTCATGACTCTATCAGCCTGCAGGGTCAAAGGTCAGAACAGCCTCATGACTCTATCAGCCTGGAGGGGAGGGAGGTCACAGGTCAGAACAGCCTCATGACTCTATCAGCCTACAGGGGAGGGAGGTCACAGGTCAGAACAGCCTCATGACTCTATCAGCCTGGAGGGGAGGGAGGTCAAAGGTCAGAACAGCCTCATGACTCTATCAGCCTACAGGGGAGGGAGGTCACAGGTCAGAACAGCCTCATGACTCTATCAGCCTGGAGGGGAGGGAGGTCACAGGTCAGAACAGCCTCATGATCCTATCAGCCAATTGTCCCGTCTGGGGATTATAAAGCATAATGTTTCCTTGTTCTTTAACCTTATGATGATAATAATACTAATAACTCATCTTTATTGCACCTTTATGATGTGATGAAACTCAAAGCATGTCTAGATGAAGCGCCTGCTTTTGTTGTGTGATATTATTATTCTGCATGGAATATGTTTAATATATGAACGCGCCAGATACAGCCATACTGCTATCACCGATGTTCCTCTCCTTCTGGGGGGGGGGTGACGTGCAAACGGCCGTGTGCAAGCAACCAACTTCGCTTTCCAACGGATGTGTCATCGTGTGAATATGGCTGGAGTTTTATTTTAAGGCTGCTGGAACCTTCTCATTTGCATGTGACTCTTCTGTTTGACCTCTGCGTGTCTCCCTCCTTCTCTCCCGTTCTAAGCATGTCTCTTTTTTCTCAAGGAAATTAAAGGAACACGAATTCAAAATGCAAATGCGTCCACCTCGCTCCACAACAGGTATGACGTCGCACAGGAAGTGGGGGGAGGGGGGGATAGGGCGTGTCGAGGTGAACTCTCCAGAGGAAATTCCCAGGGTCGTCGGCGACACTAAGAGGTCAGAGGTCAGCCTGAAACCACAGGCTCCAGTTACTCGGCGTTGAGTTTCACGCTGGGGCCCCAAACCACAGCTGCCGTCGCCACGGCAACAGAGGATCCAACACGGCTCCTCAGAGTCAAATCATTCTTCCGGAGATGGGTGTGTCTCCTGGCAACCTGGCCGGACTGCAATAGCTAACCCAAACTCTCTATCCCCTAACCCTCGTAACTAATGCCTTAACTTAACCACCTTAACCTAATGCCTCAACTTAACCATCTCTAAACTAATACCTTAACTTAACCATCTTAACCTAATGACTCAACTTAACCATCTCTACACTAATGCCTTAACTTAACCACCTTAACCTAATGCCTCAACTTAACCATCTCTAAATTAATACCTTAACTTAACCATCTTAACCTAATGACTCAACTTAACCATCTCTACACTAATGCCTTAACTTAACCATCTTAACCTAATACCTCAACTTAACCATCTCTAAACTAATGCCTTAACTTAACCATCTCTAAACTAATGCCTTAACTTAACCATCTCTAAACTAATGCCTTAACTTAACCATCTCTAAACTAATACCTCAACTTAACCATCTCTAAACTAATACCTTAACTTAACCATCTCTAAACTAATGCCTAAACTTAATCTCCTTAACCTAATACCTCAACTCAACCATCTCTAAACTTAAACCTGAACGTAATCATCTCTAAGCTTTTAATACAATTAACTTTATTCCTAAATAAACGTGATCGTTCTCAGCTTCATTCATTAACATAATCCTCTACCACAATGACCGTCCCTAATTAAAACCCATTCTCCAACACTTAAAGAAACCATTGCTCACACCTCATTGGACGCTACAGCCAGACGACTGTAGACAGTTTAATGATTAGATCAGCCCAGGCTACCACCTCACTGACTCACTGAGTCACAAGCCACAGCACAGCGTCTGCACCACCCCGCTCTCAGCAGCAGGGGGCAGTGTTCAGGGAGACACCTGGCCTTGGAATGCAGTGTCCCCTGGACACAGCTCCCCCTCCCCCCCCCAGAACATCAAACAACATGAAGGGACCCTCTACACCACCCATAACTCACGAGGCCGTCAGCCAGACGCAGGAGACGGGGGGAGGAAATGGAGGGAGGAGATGGAGGGGGAGGAGATGGAGGGGGAGGAGATGGAGGGAGGAGATGGAGGGGGAGGGGTATCCATGTCCGGGGGCTGGAGGAGGGGAACCAGGGCTATAATATATAGGCTGTGTAGCGACAGGATGGCGGGATGGAAGCATTCCTCACAGGCCTGGTTACCACCAGACCCCCAGAGACACAGATCCCCAGAGACACAGACCCCCAGACACACAGACCCCCACACCCCCCCCCCCGTTGTATAAGACACCCCCCTAACCCTGAGCCCTCTAAAGGCCAAGGTGTCCTCCCCAAGCCCAGGGGGAGGACACCTTGAGAAGAGGTCCTCCCTCCAGGGGCCGTGGGGGAGGAGCCTTGAGAAGAGGTCCTCCCTCCAGGGGCCGTGGGGGAGGAGCCTTGAGAAGAGGTCCTCCCTCCAGGGGCCGTGGGGGAGGAGCCTTGAGAAGAGGTCCTCCCTCCAGGGGCCGTGGGGGAGGAGCCTTGAGAAGAGGTCCTCCCTCCAGGGGCCGTGGGGGAGGAGCCTTGAGAAGAGGTCCTCCCTCCAGGGGCCGTGGGGGAGGAGCCTTGGCGGGAATGCCACCTTATTTACATTTCCAATAACAGGGAGCCGTCCGTCAGACGCCGTGCATCCACAGAGACTTCCCGGGAACGCTCAACAACGGAGGGCTACCATGGCAACAACGGAGGACCTGGAAACGCGGCCCCCGCTTTGTGACGTTGCCGGGAGTGACCGTTCGCACCGAACGGTCACTCCCGGCAACGCCTCACGGGCACGTTTACCGGAGACTGGAGCGGGGGAAGTGCAACTAACCTCTGCCTTACATGGAGGAGCGGGACAGGCCCATAGCACACCTTGTCCTCCGTGTTCCACGCCCGGCGCGCTGCCTGTCCATTCACCTGTCTCACTGCCTGTCCATTCACCCGTCTCCCTGCCTGTCCATTCACCTGTCTCCCTGCCTGCCTGTCCATTCACCTGTCTCACTGCCTGCCTGGCCATTCACCTGTCTCACTGCCTGCCTGTCCATTCACCTGTCTCACTGCCTGTCCATTCACCTGTCTCACTGCCTGCCTGCCTGGCCATTCACCTGTCTCACTGCCTGCCTGTCCATTCACCTGTCTCACTGCCTGTCCATTTACCTGTCTCACTGCCTGCCTGTCCATTCACCTGTCTCCCTGCCTGCCTGCCTGTCCCTTCACCTGTCTCCCTGCCTGCCCATTCACCTGTCTCCCTGTCTGTCCCTTCACCCGTCTCCCTGCCCCCCCCCCCTCCCACCCCCCCCACCCCCCCCCCCCCCAGGCGTCTGCTCGTCGTCTACCTGTGCAGACGAGGGAGACTCTCTGTGTGCGGGGGCTACTCACGCCATGATGCCGGACAGGTGGAACATCTCCGCCGACAGGTACGCCATGTAGCTGTACACGAAGACGAAGAGCGGCTCGATGACGCGCGTGTGCGAGGTGAAGCGCGAGGTGAACGCCGCCAGGAGGCCGTAGATGGCGCCCACCAGGACGCCGCCCACCGCCACCACCAGGAAGCAGAGCACGCCGAGCACCGCGTCCATCACCGTCACCGTGCCGACCGTGGAGTACTCGTCAAAGAGGTGGTACAGCACCTAGCGGACAGACAGACGGACGCCCCGTCAATATTTTCATTCTGACCGATTCTTTACAGCTTTACAATTCTTTACATCCCATTTCTATCCCAACCGACTACTAATCAATCAATGTATTTGATTGTTCTCCATAGTTGTCGATTTTCACAAGTTATTTGCTTTGGCAATGTCACGCACGTTTCCCAGCTCAAGAAAGCCATTGGATTGAATTGACTGAGAGAGAAATAGAGACAGAGAAAGAACAAAAGAGGTTTGTCATACTTTTAACAAGCCTTTGTTGAAGACATTGTAACAGCACACTTGGCTCCAGCAAGCGGCTGGTGTGCGGCTTCGCTGTAAACAGGTTTAGCTTTCCTTCCCCAGTAAAAGCCTTGCTCGTTCAATCTCAGGCCGAATTTAAAAACCCCTTCACCGACATTCTGCATAGCAGCCCGACCAGTTCAGTGTCAACCGGCCAAGGAGTCAATTAGAAGGACAGACTGTTTCTCTTAGCAAACAAAGCAACTCCTGACCGCTGCTGCAGAGTTTAGAGTAGAAAGAATGATGAAATCAACTACAACATTCAGAGCACACTGCCTGGTTTAATACTCTCCAAGCAGGCAACACCACATGAGAGGGAGAGAGG
>JACYXH010000449.1:35000-45000 GCA_026745465.1 Lota lota
GACGTCATCTCCCTCTCTGAGTCCTAAAGCGCTGACAGCAAGGGCTAGGAGGCCGTCTGAGACCGGGCCGGGACAGAAAGAATCTGTGGCCTCTGGAATCTCCTGAACGGTAATCCTGAGGACTGTTTACAGTTCCGTTCCCCACAGAGCTAAACAGAACCTCATCTGCGGAGCAGAGAACAGAGACACACACTCGCCAGCTGTGTGTTGTTAAGTGTTTGCGAGCGTCTCCTCCGAGGCCTGAAGGAATCTTTGTGGTCACAATGAGCTTTCATCGTGACAGAGACGCCACACACTGCACAGCCACACATTGGACCGAAGGAGCGCGTGGGCTAACACTCGTGGGCTAACACGCTAGGCTAACACGCTAGGCTAACACATAGGGCAAAGGGAGCGGATGGGCTAACACAAAGGACTAAGCATCTGGGTGGGCTAGCCTGAAGGCTAAATTACCTACAGAGCTAAGAGCTAAGGGACAGTGTGGGGGTTAGCATACATTGAGCTAAGGGGTGGGTGGACTACAGACAGGGCTAATACACTGTCCAACACTGTTCGGTGCTCAGAGGTTTCGACTCAAGAGATTCCGACATCCGACGCCATGAAAAACCAGAGCTGTTTTTTTCCGAGGGAGGAGTTGTCGTGACCACACAGCTAAAGAACTGAGTGGGCAAACAAGGGCGTATTCATCCCTATTGTACTAAAGAAATTGAGTACCAGCCCTGCAAGTCTTTCAACTTCCTGAAGGCTTTTATTGTGATGTAAAATAAGAACTTTCATAAGCCAACAGATCCAAAGTGTCGCTGACACTTTCAAATTAAGGGCTCAGAGTGGAGAGTTTCAAAGTAAGGGTTTAGCGGTTAACATGCATTTTTTTTATATCAACATGGATTAAAATGGCAATTTTTTTGTGTTTTTGAGGCTTAAATATAAGAAAATCGAAAGAAAATTGCGTGAAAATACATGAACAATTTAATAAGTTATTGAAGACATGCAGTCAAAGTTAAGGACTGAATCTGTGTTTTCATTTCCAGCAAAAGTACTACAATACAGGAACATCTCATCTTCCTAAAACCTAAAACACAAGAGAGAGGCGGAGAGAGAGGTAGAGAGAGAGACGGAGAGAGAGAGGTAGAGAGAGAGAGGTAGAGAGAGAGAGGCGGAGAGAGAGAGGTAGAGAGAGAGAGGTAGAGAGAGAGACGGAGAGAGAGGTAGAGAGAGAGAGGTAGAGAGATAGAGGTAGAGAGAGAGAGGTAGAGAGATAGAGGTAGAGAGAGAGAGGTAGAGAGAGAGGGAGAGAGAGGTAGAGAGAGAGGTAGAGAGAGAGAGGTAGAGAGAGAGAGGTAGAGAGAGAGAGGTAGAGAGAGAGAGGTAGAGAGAGAGGTAGAGAGAGAGAGAGAGGTAGAGAGAGAGAGAGGTAGAGAGAGAGAGAGAGAGAGAGGTAGAGAGAGAGAGAGGTAGAGAGAGAGAGGTAGAGAGAGAGAGAGGTAGAGAGAGAGAGGTAGAGAGGTATAGAACGAGGAGCGTCTGGGTGAAGTTGCAGAGCTCTATTCACTGCTACACAGCAGGTTGAACAAGTGTGACGCTCAGTGAGATAATTATTACCCAATATGAGCCATTACAACCTGTTAACCTGTCTCACCTCCAACCTGTCTCACATGTTACCTGTCTCACCTGTTACCTGTCTCACCTGTTACCTGTCTCACCTGTTACACTGTCTCAGCTGTTACCTGTCCACCTGTTACCTGTCTCACCTGTTACCTGTCTCACCTGTTACACTGTCTCAGCTGTTACCTGTCTCACCTGTTACCTGTCTCACCTGTTACACTGTCTCAGCTGTTACCTGTCTCACCTGTTACACTGTCTTACCTGTTACCTGTCTCAGCTGTTACCTGTCTAACCTGTTACCTGTCTCACCTGTTACCTGTCTCACTTGTTACACTATCTCAGCTGTTACCTGTCTCACCTGTTACCTGTCTCACCTGTTACACTGTCTTACCTGTTACCTGTCTCAGCTGTTACCTGTCTAACCTGTTACCTGTCTCACCTGTGTCGTGGCAATTTCTTTATGAGATATTGCGTCTAGGACAGATGAGACTTCTAAATGCAAAAGAACACACAATAGTTGTAGATAATTTAACCTAGTTTAATGTATGCATACACTAGTCTCCTCTCTAGCAGAGTGAGCCCCGAACACAGTTTCACCCCCTCCCCAGAAGGCTGTTGTCCTTACATAAAAGGGAACACAGTTTCACCCCCTCCCCAGAAGGCTGTTGTCCTTACATCAAAGGGAACACAGTTTCACCCTCTATTGTCTTTAGGGGAAGGGGGGTACAGTTTCACCCCCTCTCTGTAAGGCCATTTCTCCTTACATCAAAGGTGGGAGATATTTACCACCTGCGTTCTCGCCAACCAGATGTCTTTATGAAGGGCCACTGCTTTCTGGTGACCAGTTTACGTCAGGCAAGAGGTTAACGACAAAGGGTGGTTAGATAACACTAGTTAACAGATGGGATGGCTAGATAACACTAGTTAACAGATGGGATGGCTAGATAACACTAGTTAACAGATGGGATGGCTAGATAACACTAGTTAACAGATGGGATGCTAGATAACACTAGTTAACAGATGGGATGGCTAGTTAACACTAGTTAACAGATGGGATGCTAGATAACACTAGTTAACAGATGGGATGGCTAGATAACACTAGTTAACAGATGGGATGCTAGATAACACTAGTTAACAGATGGGATGCTAGATAACACTAGTTAACAGATGGGATGCTAGATAACACTAGTTAACAGATGGGATGCTAGATAACACTAGTTAACAGATGGGATGGCTAGATAACACTAGTTAACAGATGGGATGCTAGATAACACTAGTTAACAGATGGGATGCTAGATAACACTAGTTAACAGATGGGATGGCTACATAATACAACAAATAGAAAACTAAGCTTGAATGATTAAAACAAACCAATATATGGATTTTTCCATCACACCGGCTGTTTCAATCCCATTCTGTGTAACAAGATTGTCTTCCATTAGGCCTCAGGGAAAGGGCAGTCTCTTAGAAAAAGGTCAACGCCTTGATAATTGGACAGAGCAAAGTCCTTCTCCCCCCCCCCTGGAACGACCTGAATGGCAACAGGCCCATTAACACGAATGGGTGCCCAGGAGGGACAAGCGAAAGATGAGCACATTGCATTTGAAAGCACGCAAGACAATTTGTCAGACCAGCATTCCTAGAGAGGGGCCGTTACCTAGACCGCAGGCTAGCATAACTACAGCAGCCTCTGGCTACACCTCAACACATGATGGGAACGTGACGCTGAGCTGAGTTTGCAGACCTTCAAACCGGTGTTTCCCCGACCTTTTCTGGCCCGTGACACCATTTCTATGTGTGAGGATTCCTTCATTAATGACCTAATGATACAGGCCATTAGGCATCAGGTGGGGGTTTGTTACGGCTGGGAGTCCAGGACCCATAACCACTAAACTATCCTCCACCCCACATCTAAACTCAACCATTCCTGTTGCATCATGGGAATACTAGACTTTAGATTAATAATCTCAAGTCCGAAGGCATGCAACCTCAAATGCTGGGGCATTTCACTTGAGTTCACTTCATATTTGTTTTGACCGATCGTGTTGCTGGAGGCGGGGCTCCATAAACGTCTAATTAGCAAACACAAAACTGGTTAGTGTGTTTGTAAAGGTTCCAAATCAACATCATGCAGACGGGCCATTTTGTGAACACCCTTATTAAGAGAAAATGTGCCATGGCAATCCTCCTCACAGGGCCACCAGAGGTATCTTAAATGAACTGCCTCTGTACGTTCGCATGGCTGCATGTGCGTCAGTGTGTCCACTGTTCATGTGTGTGTGTGTCCACTGCATCCCCGTGTGTGTGTGTGTGTGTGTGGGTGGGTGCGTGCGTGCATGCGTGTGTCCACTGCATCCCCGTGTGTGTGTGTGTGTGTGTGTGTGTGTGTGTGTGTGTGTGTGTGTGTGTGTGTGTGTGTGTGTGTGTGTGTGTGTGTGTGTGTGTGTGTGTGTGTGTGTGTGGGTGTGGGTGCGTGTGCGTGCATGTGCGCATACACGCTTCCCTTACGGTGTCAGCAGTGTCGCTCCAAGTGATTATCGCCATGCCACGAACGGGTGTTTGGTTGCTAGGCAACTAATTGCACGACGCCAGCGACGCTAGCAAAGTGGAAAATACGCGTAGATAAGATAAGGAGGCAAAACAGGAGGCTGCCGCCGTTGGCTGTTCGCCAAGCGGTGTGCTGATATTAGCAACGCCGCCTTCGGTTTCATTTCTCCGGCCACTCTTTGCATTTTTAATGGCTGATCCATTGTTTAACGTCAACATTGTTTGGACATTGGCAGATAAGTGGACAATGCACAGAGCACAGAGAGGCAGAGGACTCAGGCTTCATGGTGAAGTGGGCCTCGCTCCAGGACTAGTTGGATGGCCTGATGTAGCTCCCTGTGGCTCCTCACTTACTTACGTAAGGCCCGAGTCTGTTTTAAATGATTCATATCTGCCGTATTTTAGCCTGGAGATCGCTTGGATAAACCTACACGGGAAATATTCTGGCACACAGAGGAGATGGTTTCCGTCAGATCTATATAAGGATTATAAAAAACAAAAATAAACACTACTAGTCACTCTACAAACGCCTTTCACTGGCATGAGCAACAACATCCTCACGGTCAAAGTATCCACTCTTCTGTGGGCATAACCTGATTAAGTCAAGGGAGAAACTCCATTTCCACAGCTCGTCTGATCCCTCTGCGGATGAAATTATGAGGGCACTGTGAAGAGTTCATATGTTTGTCCTATTGTTGCAGAGGGTTAGGGTCTGATGTTTAACACAAAGGACCTCCACCGGCCTTCATCATGTTTCTTATCTCATGCCACCTGATCTTCACGTGTAGCAGTCAGCGGGTTGTGAGTCTGAAGTCATGCTGAGAGTCATAGGGGCCATGTGGGCCATGGTCATGCTGTTGGTGGCCATGTTGGCCATCCTGTTGTTGGTCATGCTGGCCATGTTGGCCATGCTGTTGGTGGCCATGTGGGCCGCTGGTCATGCTGTTGGTGGCCATGTTGGCCATGTTGTCCATGTTGTTGGTGGCCATGTTGGCCATGTTGTCCATGTTGTCCATGCTGTTGGTGGCCATGTTGGCCATGTTGTCCATGTTGTCCATGTTGTCCATGCTGTTGGTGGCCATGTTGGCCATGTTGTCCATGTTGTCCATGCTGTTGGTGGCCATGTTGGCCATGTTGTCCATGTTGTCCATGTTGTCCATGCTGTTGGTGGCCATGTTGTCCATGTTGGCCATGCTGTTGTTGTCCATGTTGGCCATGTTGGCCATGCTGTTGTTGTCCATGTTGGCCATGTTGGCCATGCTGTTGGTGGCCATGTTGTCCATGTTGGCCATGCTGTTGGTGGCCATGGTGGCCATGTTGGCCAACAACAGGTTAGCGTTCGGCGTGAAAGGTTAACAATGGCCGTCGGAGAGAAGGTAGCGTATCCTGAACCGTGGGCCATGCTGGACTGAAGGATCCAAACTGCCTTCAGCTGAACGGAAAGCTGTGTTCGCAGAGCTGAGGGGGAAGGTTAGTGGCCGTGAGGCTATACTTAGGCCAGCCATTGATCCGGAAGAGCTTTGGACTGGGGATTCTTCAAGCCTAACCCTAACCCATAAATCATAGGAATCTCTCCTGATCTCTCTCTCTGATCAGGAAAATTGACCATTTTCATTCTTTTCTGTCAAAATAAATGTCATCACCCTTTTTGGGCCATCACCAGTTTGCAGTTAAAAAAAATTAAAATGTACTTTTTAATGTGGCATTTATACAATCCTATGCCACTGTGCTACTTCAACGCACGGCGCTACACGTTATCATCGGCCCGGTTTAATAAGCAACATGATTCTATACGATGTGTAATACGGGGTCCCTCCATCGTGTCACCGTCAGCCAAGGGGTCCTTGGCCTGAAAAACGTTGGAGACCTTTGATCCAGGCTAACTCAATAGCGCACTCCGCCTTAACATGCTTCCAGCCTTAGGGCCCCTTAGCAAGTCCCTGGACCGATAACGTCTCCGCTCACAGAAACAGATAGCGTTGTTTACCCAGCTCAGACCAGGTCCCAAAGGGTCTGTGAGACCGTGAGGGGAGGGAAGCCAGTCGAGTGGCGGTTAGGCTGATCCACTCCCAGCTCAAAAGGATCTAGGTTCCCTCCCCCAGTTTCCACAACTTACCTGCACACATGCTAGGGAGAGCTGGTCCACCCTAAACACCAGGTATCTCAATTCAGAGTCAGTCGCTTTGGATCAAGGCGTCTACTTAATGACTCATTCGTAGTAAATAACTAATAAAAACTCTTGTCTCAGGAAAGTGAACAAGCATCCAGGTCCACGCCTTGTTTCCCTCCCATGCTCGTACTGGCTGTTGAAAGGTGTTTCACAACACTGAACCATGAAGCAGTGTATTCAAATGTGTGATAAGCAAGCAGAAAGCTTGGTGAGTCACCGGCCTCGTCAATCAAAGATGATCGTCATATTTACCGTAGATAAAGATAAGCTAGAATGGGCACTTTTTATTTTCTTTCTTTTTGAGCAAACAAATCTCAGCCCAAGTTCCCCTCTTGACATGATCGGCACATAATAGTCTACAACACATGGCTCTCCCACACATTCCATATGACGAACGAGTGTGCAACCACCACTAAAATTACAAGGCTTTACTTCAAGCTACATTTATAAACTCATGCAAGAGTACGAACTATAGCAGGGAAGCATGTCATTCAGTCGACCACGCGCACCAAGACTGCTATAAAAGCCTAAATAGTGCTAAAGTTCAGAAAATAGGCTCCAACCACTTCCCAAATTGATACGGTGGATCTCGTGATGGCAAACCACTGACCCCACAGCCCAACACACGTGGGCGTGGAGGCCTCGGCCACCACGCCCAACACACAGAGGCCTCGGCCTGACCCCACAGCCCAACACACAGAGGCCTCGGCCACCACGCCCAACACACGGAGGCCTCGGCCTGACCCCACAGCCCAACACACGGAGGCCTCGGCCACCACGCCCAACACACGGAGGCCTCGGCCACCACGCCCAACACACGGAGGCCTCGGCCACCACGCCCAACACACGGAGGCCTCGGCCTGACCCCACAGCCCAACACACGTGGGCGTGGAGGCATCGGCCTGACCCCACAGCCCAACACACAGAGGCCTCGGCCTGACCCCACAGCCCAACACACAGAGGCCTCGGCCTGACCCCACAGCCCAACACACAGAGGCCTCGGCCACCACGCCCAAATGGCAGCCTGGGCGCTATGGTGCAACAACGTTTGGGACTAAGGATCATTATGCGAATGCCTTTTGGTTCTTTTTACAAAAACAAAAAACAGAAATCACACGCTGAAATACGGTGAACGTGGTCGTACACGCTCAAGACTCCAGGCCCCTTTACGCAGCAATCCGACAACAATTACTAGCGTAGACGAACAAAAAGAAGAAAAAAAAAGGCGGCATTTCAATTAGAGACACAAGCAGCGCCGGCTATTTACACTTTTTCAGCCGGCAACCAATGCTGTCCTGCTGCTGCTGTGTGCTGCTGCCGTGGATAAGGGTGCGCTCTGTGAAGGGCGCATGTAGGCCACCTATAAGACACTCCCTTCACAGCGCTCTGCTTTTGTTTGGACTGCCATGTTTGCCAGTTCAAGAGCATTGAGACAATGGGGCTGTATCGCAGGAGCCAGACGCACAGGGCCCATGACAACGTGTCTCACCGCTGGGATAAGCGCAACGGCGGCAAGATGTGTGTGTGTGTGTGTGTGTGTGTGTGTGTGTGTGTGTGTGTGTGTGTGTGTGTGTGTGTGTGTGTGTGTGTGTGTTGCGTAGTGAGTGCAAGGCCCAACGAGACGTACAAGGTTCGTTCTCGTTTATATGTGCCGCACGAGCCGCCGTGAACCAGAACGCGCCGCAGCTACAGCCGTGGCGCGCGCGGTTCACGCAGTTTCTAGCGCGTGTTTTCGCGTGCCTCTGAAACTCTAAAGCCCCGTAGAAACATAAGCACAAAGGGCCCGTCGGCGACCTTACAGCGGACAGGCGACCACAAACGCCGTGTCCACGCACTTCACCAACTATCAGTTCTGCTGTACGCAGCGTTGGCGGGATCAGCAAGGTGCTAGCAAGGTGTTAGCAAGATGTTAGCAAGGTGTTAGCAAGGTGTTAGCAAGATGTTAGCAAGGTGTTAGCAAGGTGTTAGCAAGGTGTTAGCAAGGTGTTAGCAAGATGTTAACAAGATGTTAACAAGGTGTTAGCAAGATGTTAGCAAGATGTTAGCAAGGTGTTAGCAAGATGTTAGCAAGATGTTAGCAATATGTTTGCAAGGTGTTAGCAAGATGTTAGCAAGGTGTTAGCAAGGTGTTAGCAAGGTGTTAGCAAGGTGTTAGCAAGGTGTTAGCAAGGTGTCGGCTGCGTATTGCATACTGAGGTCAAGGCTAGCAAAACTTACTACGACAACGTGTTAGCACTGCTGGCGGCAAAGCTAGATGCATGCGTTGCGTTCGAAAGGTCAAGCCTAGCCAAACACTCAGATTTGAGTTTAGCAATCATCTGTGGGGATCTGGGTGGAGTGTAAATGACCTAATAACCAGTCATCTAGGCTTACCCATGGGAAACGCTGTACAGCACTAACGCGGTAGGGTATTATATTATTACAGTATTATGGTAATCCTATAACATGGGGTATTACGGTAATTGTTATTTCAGTATTATTATTACAGTTATACAGTAATTATTAGTTATAGTTATTATTACATTATTACAGCAACTGACGCACGTTCTTCATGCGTCAGTTGCAGTGACATCATCACAAGCAAGCTAGAGCCGCCATACTGAAGGCCATGGCTCTACCACTCTCTCTCTCCATCTACCCTATGCTTTCCAACCTCGCGCTCTCTCTCTCTCTCTCTCTCTCTCTCTCTCTCTCTCTCTCTCTCTCTCTCTCTCTCTCTCTCTCTCTCTCTCTCTCTCTCTCTCTCTCTCTCTCTCTCTCTCTCTCTCTCTCTCTACCATACTTCCACTAAGCACATCTGTGTGTGTGTGTGTGTGTGTGTGTGTGTGTGTGTGTGTGTGTGTGTGTGTGTGTGTGTGTGTGTGTGTGTGTGTGTGTGTGTGTGTGTGTGTGTGTGTGTGTGTGTAATACAGCAGGGACGTACAGAGACATTGCAACATACAATTCACAAAAGTTACAACAGCTATACAAACGTGTACAAATAAGTACACAAGCAAGTTCAAGTTCATTTGTCACGGTAGGCCACCGTAGTTTGACTCTAATGTGTCCGGTGCTGGCGCTCAGCTAAACCATATCCCTATGTTAATATCACAATGTAATAAGCGCAATGAAGTGTGCATCGAACAGAGAGGGAACACCCACGGTGTGAGTGCGTGAGTCAGTGCGTGAGTGCGTGCGTGACGCGCAGACAGATTTGGGAGAAGGTGAACTGAAGGCATACGTGACTGTATCTCCCTACTGTCTCCCGGCGCAGCATTCCAGTGCAGACCTGCGTATTCGTCGGGCATTGCCTGCGCTACTTGTGAGCGAGAAGTACAACTCCGGTCAAAGTATGCTGCACCCAAGCGGATGAGCCTGTTGTGTTCACCTCTTTAAATGAAGGCTCCTCTGTGGGACAGTGCCATTGTGTGCCTGACCTATTACAGGGAAACGTGCGGAAGAATGTATTCAAATAAAGTACCACTTTGTTTGAATAAAGTTTCAAGACCACTGCCCGGCATGACGCCACTGCAAAAGCAAGACGCAGACGCGCGCACGCACGCACACACACACACACACACACACACACACACACACACACACACACACACACACACACACACACACACACACACACACACACACACACACACACACACACACACACACACACACACACACACACACACACACACACAC